>CM076577.1:1449912892-1450043048 GCA_034641835.2 Pinus albicaulis | reverse complement strand
CGTCGATGGAAATCGGGAGGTAGGAGCCTGCTGTTAATACTGACGAGCAGGAGGGTGGCGGAGTGAGTGGTTGTGAACGATTCCGCTAGAAATGGGAGCGACGTGGGCGGGGAGAACCGCCCCAGCGTTAGGCCACTGGTCCGGCCATGGTGAAAGGTAAAAGGGGGAGAACCCGAGGAAGGAGAAGGGGGACCGATGGAATCGAAGGCTGGGTGCGTGACACGCAAGCACCAATAGTCGCGATGCCCGGCGGTGTGGAGCGGTACGTCCAGCCTGGGAAGCGGGGTGAAGGAACGAGGGGTCTCGGGGAAAAGGGCGCCTTGGGGCGCAATGATGAGGGAAGAAGAGCCCGACGAAGGGCGAGAAGGGGCCAAGAATCAAGAAGGTCAAGGGCAGATAAGGTGCAGTGACGATTGATTTTAGAGTCTTTGCCAGGCGGTGTAAACCAGGCGCTTCTTCACTTAAGGTCAGTGTGTGGTGTGCGTTAATTTTAATTTTTAAACCCTTTTCGTTGTTGAGAGCAAAAAAGTGTGCTGCATAGCTGAAAATAAACCTACAGAGAACAGAATAAAATTCTGAAATAACAGAAAAATAACAGCTACGTATGCATCTATTTAACCCAAGAAGGTGGGTCTCTCAAAACTATGCTGGAAAGAAAGGGAAAAACTATGGAAACACACACAAAGGAAGCTCAACAGATCTAGGGTCAAAGGGGACAGAGATCTGGAGGATAAAGCTGCAGACAATGGGTGCAGATCACAGCCAAGAGACAGAGGCAAGGTGGCTGGAAAAAGGGAAATCAGCAAAAACCGGGGGGGGCAAGGCAGAGGCCTTTAGAAGAGGTCCAAACAAAACGACAAGAGGTGATTTGAAAGGAAAAGAGGCTGATTTCAATGGATCTGGAAGTGAGGTAACAAATCTGGAAAAAGAGGGGGCTGAAGCTCTGAAACCGACGGCTGAAACAGCTGAAACTCTTCCACAAAAAGTGGAGGGTACTAAAGCCCTAAGGGGCTGGGTTCCCACTTAGAGGAGTAAAAACAGATCAAATCTTGGTCAAGGCAGGCTGAGACAGAGGCTGGAAAACCCTGGCAGAAGCTGCAGCAAAACCCAGAAAAATTGCAGAAAAAATGCGGGAAAAAAGGCAGGTCGCAGGTTCTGACCTGATCTGAATTGAGGTCGCAGGAAACAGGCCAAAAAGTGCGTCCAGGTCGCAGGTTTTGGGCCAAAAGGTGCGACCCCCCCGTTCCGGCTGTTTCGGCGGCAGATTTTTTGAAAAGTTGCCGTCTCAGTTGCGGCTGGTGTCGCTTACCTGCGCAATAGGGCCAGAAACACACGGAAGTTAGAAATTTTAATTTTTTAGGGTTTTATGTGAGAAAAATGACATGAAAAGAGAAAAACTAAGCAGCTGAAAAGAAGCCCTAGGGCCTGAAGTAGCTGGATATGCAGGAATATGAGAAACGACAAGTGGTCGTAATTTAAAACCCGTGTGGAGTCGCCATTTGTTAGTATGAATTCTTCGTCGAAGTGTACGAAAAAGAACCACTTTAGCTACGCATAACTAATAGCCCTAACAACAATAATGGTTGCAAAACATCTTCAGATCTGCAATTAGTAGTTAAAGTGCTGCAACAAACAGATCTATAAATGGAAAGACATTAAGCAGTAAAGTAAAGAGTTTGCTCCATGCATCCAGCAGACAAGACAAGAACACGATTTTTGAATGAATTTTTATATTACAGGGCACCTGGGAGGAAACAAGAAGGTGTATCCAGATCTCCTCAATGGGATGGGTTCTTTGTAGTCCTCAGCACTTGAGATCTAAGCTTTCTCTCTCTTGTAGATGTAGAAAACCCAATGTAGAAGGTAGAGCTCAATGGGAGCAACAATGGCAGAAAATGAGACCGAGTGTATAGATCCGGAGTGATCTAGTATGCAACAAAAGGTGAAGAATGATGGGGAAAACCCTCCTATTTATAACAAAATATTGGGTCTTCTAGATCTTGGTGCATGATTAAAATAATGTTAATCACATCTAGATCCACCTCTATGGAATATTTTATTATTATTTGTTGGAGGGAAAGGGTGTTTTGACTTGGGTCAAATCCCTTGATTAGTGAAGAATAAATAAATAAATGATTTATTTATCTTTTTAAGGAAGTGGTTGAGATATAATCAAATAAATAATGATTTATTTAATTAATGGTGGTTGATTTGGTCATATTTAACAAGGAATATTATTTAAATAATTATTCCTAGAAAATAATAAGATAACTATGGGTTTATCTCATTAATTTCTTTGTTTTTGGGTTAAACATGGCTGGGAATAATAATTAAATTATGGTTTAATTAATTATTCCTTTTGGGGTTTCCTAATTAACATAGTGAAAGCAGTTTTACTTGGGGTAAAACTGGTCTTACATGGTGTACTTAGGTCCATCTAATGATGAAGAGTTAGATGACCAAAAAATGGTGTAACATTGTGCATGTTGGAAACGTACTTCGGTTTTGGTTCCGTCACTCTACTTCGTCCGATTCCTTCCAAATCTTGGCCTGCGGGTTACACTCGCACTGGACTGATGTGGGATGCCTTAATGCCTTCCTTCCAGCAGATTTTTTCCCATCGACTACGACTCATTGCTCTGGGAATAAGTTCTAGAGTCTTTTTGTCAGTACCTTAGGGTTTGCAGTCATCAGTGGCAGACTCTTCGCTATCGACAGTGGGGATTCATCATTGCCTCCTGATTGGTAGATTCTTTCAAGTGTTCGACTTCAACTCATTCATTCACACTTGTCAGATTGTACTGGGGCACCTTGACACTCATTTTCATTATCGGTGGGTTGTCTCACGTTGGTTAACGGTATACATCATTGACCGGTAATCCAATGATTTCTCACATGGTCGACTTCAGCTCATTTATTCCCATTGTGTAGAATTTTTCCATAGTGATCGGTGAAGACCTCGGGTTGCATCAGCATTTCTCGGTTCACTTTTGACAATCCTTTCAGTTTCTGCGAGTGATGCCGTCCACCCTTATATGTTTTAGTTCAGTACAACAACATCCTATATGTTGGCACCCGAGTTGCGTTATTGTACCGTTTGATTCCACCTCTTATGATCCGGTACTTGGAGATTCAGTTACTTATATGATTAGACATCTAGTTGCACCATTCTTGATCAAATTTCTATATGTGATACTTGGACATTGATTCAGACTTATATTTCCGGGCCATGCTCAGATGATTCATCGTGTACTTTCAGTTCAGCTATACTTGTATACATGTTGGATCTATTCAATACTTTCCATATGATATATTTTTGACTGAGCATGGGTATTCCCGCCTCAGCTTGAGTTGACTCTCTATTTTCTTTCATTGGTTTTTGGCAGGCTGAAATCTGGTGAAGTCCTCTCTCGTCCTTGCGAAGTTCTTTATATGTGCATAATACATTTCGGCCATCATGTACCCCTTCTGACCTCATATATTAGGGGGCATCTGTTATAGCATCATTTCTCACCTTCATATGATTCATGATTGCTTTTATGGTTTTGGGCACCCATTCCTACAGACTTGGACAAATTCACTAAAAAATAGTGTAAAAATCCCCATACGCGACTATGCCCGTACTTTTCCGCGTGTATACGCGAGTCCAGCTAGAATTTTCCACGTATGCCATTAAAAATGATTAAAAAAATATATAAAAATTCCCTATTTTCGGGCTGGGTTGATGGTTACTCAGGTAGTTCAACCACCCCAGCACGTGGCCAACTGTTTCCAACTGTTGAAACTACTTGGAGGGAGTATAAAAACCCCTCATGTGTATGGCCTAAGGGAGAGAGAATTTATTGATATTATACTCTGTTGGTATTCCCTATCCAAGTCTGATTCCCCGTGCCTCCTGCACTTTCCCAGTTCATTACAGGAAACCCTTGTTTCCTTGAGATGCTCATCTTCCTATATGTCATCTCGTATGCACCAGTTTGGAAGGAGTCTTAGCGAGGCAAGGGTGGGACGGATCCGGATGACGGTCTACTCGAAGATCGTGGAAGGATTCAGGTGATCTCTCCACTTGTTACTTTTGTACATGCTATTTATAATACAGAAGTACCATCTTGTTCCCGAAATATACGTGTTAGTGTGTGCTTACATATATGATAATATTTGTTATTTAAGCATTCATTATGGTTTATTTAATGTTATATATGGATTTCACTAACATTTAGAGTAGATATATGCTGTACAACTAGTTCTTCGTGCTTGTTTCTTCTTGTCTTTCAGGTTAAGAAGGAAGGAAGGTTGCTGGGGGTTTGGACCCTGCTGGATCTACTTCAACCGTAGGACCTACGGGTAACTTCCTCGATCTACTCTATTTAGTTTTTCTGAACATGCATGGTTGTGTGAGTCCTTCTTAAGTAGCATGCCCCTGCTCTGTGGAGGTTGTAGCCCAACGAACCTCTAGGGTGATATTCCCCGAAACAGAACTAGTGAAATCCATATATAACATTAAATAAACCATAATGAATGTTTAAATAACAAATATTCTCATATATGTAAGCACACACTAACACGTATATTTCGGGAACAAGATGGTACTTCTGTATTATAAATAGCATGTACAAAAGTAACAGGTGGAGAGATCACTTGAATCCTTCCACGATCTTCGAGCAGACCGTCATCCGGATTCGTCCCGCCCTTGCCTCGCTAAGACTCTTTCCAAACTGGTGCATACGGGATGACATATAGGAAGATGATCATCTCGAGGAAACAAGGGTTTCCTGAACTAAACTGGGAAAGTGCAGGAGGCACGGGGAATCAGACTTGGATAGGGAATACCAACAGAGTATAATATCAATAAATTCTCTCTCTCCCTTAGGCCATACACATGAGGGCTTTTTATACTCCCTCCAAGTAGTTTCAACAGTTGGAAACAGTTGGCCACGTGCTGGGGTGGTTGAACTACCTGAGTAACCATCAACCCAGCCCAAAAATAGGGATTTTTTTATATATTTTTTAATCATTTTAATGGCATGCACGGAAAAGTACAGCTGGACTTGCGTATACACGCGGAAAAGTACGGGCATAGTCGCGTATGGGGATTTTTACACTGTTTTTTAGTGAATTTGTCCAAGTCTGTAGGAATGGGTGCCCAAAACCATAAAAGCAATCATGAATCATATGAAGGTGAGAAATGATGCTATAACACATGTGAGTGATCCATCAAATGTGGACAATAGAAATATATTGCCTCTCATCATCCTGTGGCTGTGGGGTCTTTCTTCTTCCTTCTACTGAATAAACTGGTGAAAAGATAAAGTCTCTTGGGAGATTCTAGGGTTTGCTCGGTATTCATCTAGGTACTTATTTATAATTTTGAATTCCAAGTGTCTTCCATGCTTCTTCTTTTCTTCTCTATGAGAATAGGAAGTGCATGGTCCTTCCTCTTCTCCTCCTTCATTTTTCTTGAACTCTTTGGAGAGGTCTCTTTTGGATCTGAAAATAGATGAGAGTAAACTCATCTTCTTCATCCTTGGGCTCTCTGCTTCTGAAAATCAAACTTCACAGGCTGTGCCAAGTTCAATGCTCTGATACCATTGTAATATTCCAAAATGGAAATCAACAGCTTTTACACCACTGAATCAATCCTTTTGTTGGAAATATGAACAAGGCTATATCAGAGATGGATTGAGAGGGCTTTTACCAGTTATTTCACCTCTAAAGAGAGAATGAGAACCGGAGGCTTCCTGGCCCTTACTCAGACTCTGCCTATAGCTATGCAAATATTTCTTCCTTAGGAAGATCTTGCTCAAAAGAGTGAGCTACAACAATACATGAACATGAGCCGGAAAATAATAGCGAATGCATAAACTTCAGAAATGCAACAAACCCTCATAGCTTTCTCATTGATATTATGGTAGCAGGAATGTGTACAAGTCTTGAGGAAATGATCACTCAAGTTGAAGCATAGACACAAATACAATGAAAATGAAATACCCTACTACATATATTATTCCCAACTATGACTGCGCAGTCAATGAAGGAGAACTGCTGCAAAATAATGATACAATGAAGATATAGAAATATGAAGCTCAAATAAAGAAGGTGGAGTTGGATCTCAACCCCTAGAAACTATAATGAACAATCCCTAAAGGGATTGGCTATAATACATACAAAATGGAAAATTTGCAGAAATGTCGGAGTAGCTGGAGTAGCTGCTACTCTAAAATGAGAACATGAAGGATATGGCTGCATAATGCTGCATAAAATGTATATACCTCCTCCAATGGAAATATAGAATGAAAGGCTGATCCTTTCACCAAATATCTCACTCTCCAAAATGTTGGTGCAACCCCTCACTGCAGTTGCACTCAAGAACTATGCAGTCAAGGAGAGGAACTGCACTGTAGGTGATGGGAAGAGATTGGCCTCCTACCAAGATTTGAGAAATGGAGCTGATATCTCCCCTACTGATCTCTCATATGCACAAGAGCTTCCTCCTCTGGAATTTGAGCTCTGGAATGATGATGTGAGAACCTCCACTGCAACCCCAGCAACACAATGGCTCTTGCTGCAAGAATCACTACACTGAAAGGAATAGCTTTGGCCTTGAGCCAATATGTGGAGAAGACGAGGATCAATCCTTCAAGAGCTTCTCAAGAAGGGAAGGAATTCTTGAACAAGAAATCC
The DNA here is from genome assembly GCA_034641835.2 of Pinus albicaulis. Taxonomy (NCBI): domain Eukaryota; kingdom Viridiplantae; phylum Streptophyta; class Pinopsida; order Pinales; family Pinaceae; genus Pinus; species Pinus albicaulis. The sequence continues at coordinate 1,450,036,367 of CM076577.1, read as the reverse complement.
CTTGTGCTGAACAACATAGCTATCACAATGTGCAACTGTGGAAAGCAATTCAAAATATCCAAGCTAGCTCAAAATGGATGCATTCCCCTCCTTTTATGCAAATGAAGGCTCCTTAGCCATGGACCCCACACATTAGGGTTTCCTCATCCTCATGCAATTTCGTAAGCTTCCCAAGAAAGCTACACCTCTATCTATTGTGTAGTTTGACTTGGTCAACATGACCTAGCCCTATTTGCAATTAACCCTTTTCACACATGGGGTGTGCAAATAAGCTCCAATGATGCTTCTCTTTCATAATGTGAGGGATTTTATTGATGATTTTCATAACCATGGGCCTCCTTACCCATTTATTTAGCTGCAATATGATAATAAAAAAATTCTAATGTTCCATTTAGCCATGTGCTAAAATGGGAACATTACAAAGTCACATTGGCATGACCCAATGTAGAGAGTCCATGAAATCCCCAATCATGTGCTTCAACCTCAAGGTGAAACACTGCTATTTTGATGGCCTCCATCTCTGGTACTTGGTTCAACTGGAATTAGATGTCTAGCTTCTCTACCCATGATTTGGCAGTGCACTTTGAGGACCCATCAAAGTTGGGTAGGAAAAATATTCCCATGGTCCGGTGTAGATCATGATTCTGTATGAATCCTCCACCTCTATTGTGATGTTGGGGTCTCCAGTTGTCCTTGATTTGAAAAAAATCTTGAGAGCTCAAATGATCCTTGAATATCTAAGATCGAGACTCATACTCAAGAAAATAATCTTCAAAAGTTTCCTACTCTTGGAACCCTTCATTTCCCACTACTAAAAATGCAGGCATTGTGGAGCATTGGGAAACCTACTAATTCACTGGTTGATCACTCCAGTGATGAGAAATGTTGAAGCCTTCACCATGTAGAAACCATTTAGGGGATTATTTATTTCTATCCATCCTCATCTCCTTTTCTTCTCTTGCAATGTCTTGAATAGTTCGAAGAAGAAGCTTAGGAAAATCCTTCTCCTCATCTTCTCCTCATAAAGGGGTTTTACCCTTGTCTTATTTATCATTTGTATAATCATACTTCTGATTTCTTCTAAGATACATCTTCTCTCTATATGTGAGAGGATCTCCTTATTATGATGACATATTGGCTTAAGATGCATAGGCTGAGCCAAGATTATGATCTGATACCACTGTAACATTTCAAAATGGGAAAAGCAACAATACAAGACACAAACATGGAAATAACAGTGAAGATCAATGCATAAATATGAGAGACCAATATGGAGCCATTTTATTAGTCATATAAATAGAAAAATAATGGAATACAATGAGGCCCGAATCATATAACATGAACCAACAAGCCTCCAATAGATAAATCCCCTCAAGAATGAGGTACTGCTACTATACCAAAATGTCGGAAGACTGCTACAACGCAGCCATAAAAGCACTACTATGGCATATGAATATACCAAAGATGAAATGGATGATATATGCCTCAATAGATAATATACATGAAGATCAAAGCTCTATAACAACCTTCCAAGACAACCAAAGAGGGTTTCCAGAAAATACACCCAATAATATAATATGAGCTGCAGCCCTAGGGCTGAAAGTATGTTGCAAAAAAATAATTGAAGAGTTATGGCTGGAGCTGGTATGGAAATAATTAGCTCTCCTCCAATGGATCCTCCGAATGAAAGGCTGACCCCTCCACTGAAGAAATCACTCCCCAAATCATCTACTGCAACTACCCCTACAACTCCTCCCTAAAATAACGCAGATCCATACTTTTACTATGCTCTAGGGGATTAAAAAACTGTGGCCTAGTGCCAAATATATCAATGATGCTCAAGGGCCTCCCTTACTAGCCTCCCAATGGAAGGAAACCTTCCTCCACTAAATATAGCTCAGAAATCACCCAAATCAACTCTCCACAACTTCTGCCTTGCAAAACAATACAACCTCAACAAGAATTGTGTTGTACAATAAGACTGAAGCTTTGGCCTGATGCCAGAATGTTGAAATATAGTGCATATACTTCTCCTAAGTGGGCACTCGAAGTCCTCTAAGGATGAAGGTGGGATTCCGGCTTGGGAATACCCTATGATAAACAACACTGAATTCTTAGCAAAACAGTTGAAGAGTGCAAACGAATCTTATACCATATCAAAATAATAATCCAAAGTGTATCCTCTATGGCTACCATCCCCTTCCTTATATAAGGGGCGAGCTTCCTCACCCTTGGCCCCACTCATTAAAGCCACTACTTCCATGCATGGAGTCTCCCTCTAAAACTGTGTTGTCCAATAATGAATGTCCACTCCTCCATGAAAACATTATTGATTTGGTCAAAGTTGACCCAGTCTGTTAGCGCTCGGAACTGCCTCAGGCTGAGGAAGGAAAAACTTGAGGCCACATCAAACCAAGCTAAGCCTCGTAACTAGACCTACGAGGACAGGAGAGGGCTCTCTCCGGGTCTATCTCGGCAAAAGGTTTTCAAAGGGGCTGAGATGACCTATAGTGAATGCTAATTTTAGGCTAGTAAAAAGATATGAATGAGGTTTTTAATAAATGATTGGGTTTTCTGGGCTGTATGGGGCAAAGACAGCAAGAGCAGAGATCTAATCAAAGGCACGGATTATTCCATAAGGTGAGATAAGCATGAATTTTAACAATTCCAAGTTGAAATTAAATGGAGAGGCAAGACTGCTAAGAGGTTGACAAGGGCATGTGTGATGAATCCTTATCAAACAGAAGAAATTACACAAAACATGAATGCTTCTCTAGGGCAGAGCAGCAAGCTGAATTCTGCCCTTCTCACTTATAAACATTCAATATTGAAATGGCAATTAATGAACTGTGAAACATAACGATAACATATGAAACAAAAGGAAAAAACATTTGCTAAATTCATACCACAAGAATCTTATGAAACAGAGCTGTACCATTCAACTAGTTTCTCTGTCAAAACTATACAATAAAGCTCTGTATTTTTCCTCCACCAGCTTTCAGAATTCTCCAACCCTTTACAAAATGATTTACAATACAATAAATACCATTACAGGTGGGGAAAACAAATCGACCCCCCAAAATAAGGAATGGTTTAACCATTATTAATAAACAACTACGGTAGATCCAATCATGTGTTTTAAGAACAGAACAGCATTCCACCTGAATCTATCGATGACCAAGTAAAAGACAAAATCGGACTTGAGTTGCAACTGAAGTTAAAAATAGGCAAATTGCTCCTATTTCTCTGCCACGATGGATATCCTTGTTTAATTTGGGCTTTCGATTCTTATCTCTCTGCTGTGGTAGACATTCTTCATTTAATTCTCGGACTATTTGCTTCCACTTACTGTTTGAATAAAACCAACAAAAATAGCCTTTTAAACTAAAATTCTGCCGGTTCCAGCTGCAATCACCAGCGGACACATATCAATGACAACTAAGCGCATGATCAAACATTGCATGCCACATAAACGCTTGTGAAATTACCATATTTTGAAAATCAAGCCTCTGCAACTTTTCAGACCATGCTAACCATAAGCTAGCACGCACGTATACAAGGAAATTCTTTGCTCCTCCACGTGTTTTGAAACTGGTTCATCAATTCATTTGGAACTGCTTCTGGTTTTGATGACAGGAAAAATGAATGATATCAGCTGCCAATTTTACTAATCCATCAAGAACATAAGGGGTATCAAGCATATCCTGGGAATGTTCTCCCAACATCCAAACCCTCTATCAGATCTGCAAAGCGAATCCTCCTCAATTTTGCAGCAAGTCATTCTACATCCTCCCTTGTTTTCCCATTGTGCAAGGGGCAAGTCATAATTGGTGTAAGTATTTTCTGTGATGTTGTCATTAAAATCTCACGTAAACAAGGAATTCCTAGTGTCACATTCATTTCTCCTCGACCAGCAAAATGAAATCTATTTAAAGTCATCTGTGTTGATGGCTCTCCAATAGACTGACCAGCAATAACACCCACTGCCTCACTTGGTTGGGCAAGGCTTGAAACACACTAATAAAACCACCAGCACATATGGCATATACCTAAGGAAATGCTGTACACGCTACTAAAATCTGTCAATCGCATCCTGTATCAGACTAATCTTCAAGCTCAATTATCTTAACTACAACCGAGTTGCCTATTTTTTGGCATACAACAATTCGATCATGAGGCTTTATTAACCCTGTTGTTTTACCATGATCTAGCGCAATCTTCAATACAGACTCATTCGTCTCATTAATTGATTCTGTCGGATGTTGAGGATCTGCTAGCATAGGGAAAACTCCTCTAACAACAAGAATCTGTCTTGCTTGAAATGCACCAGTAAAGCTCCATCTCAACTGATTTGATGTCAATCTTGGGATGACAACAGATAAAACTGGCATGGTAGGAAGGTATTTTGCTATTAACCTAGCAGTTCCTCCAGTTTTTGTGAATACGACAATAACCGAAGCGTTCACTTTGATTGCTGCACTTACCGCACTAGTTGCAATAGATTCCAAATGACTCGTCGGATCATTGCCATATTTCATACTCCTCTTAAAATAAATAGCTTGATTGTACACTTTCTCTGCTTCTGCACAGATCTCCTCAAAATGTTCTAGACCCTCTACAGTGTCAATCTTAGCAAATATCTGTGTCTAATGAAGATTCCCAAGCCCATTAAGATAAGCACGGGTTTGTATAATGTCTTCTGCATGTCGTGTGTATGACAAAGAAAGAAAGTCAATGTTGTTGCGAACTCCGCAAATTGCAATAACATGCTTATCTGTATCACTTAGTGTTGGAAGATCAATATGAGCTTGAGTGGCAGGCACTGTAAACAATGAACCAACAAGAGTTGCATTGTTTTTGACACAACGAACTATATCTCGATCTTTAATCTCTACAACCTCAAGCCAGACAGAAGTGGCCTCGTTTCCTATAAAGAGATACTGGCCAACAAAATGGTGTTCCCTTTCTTCACTGTCTTGGCAAGCCCACCATAATTTTATTGGCAAGACCTCAAGTGATGTTTCCTTGGTCTGATCTAGTGTCAGAGTGAAAAACGCATCAATCTCAAGCACAACAGGCTCCTCACTCCTATTAAAAACTCGCAACTCTGGACCAACTGTATCGAGCATGATAGCACAAAGTTTATTCATTCCTTTTGCAGCAATCTTCAAATTTTCAAGAGTTTCTTGGTGATAGTCATTATCTCCTCCCGAGAAATCAAATCGGGCAACAGACATCCCAGCCTTAAGGCACCCCTCAATCATCTCAGCAGATCGTGACTGTGTGCATAGCGCACCTACCCAACGGGTAGCGCGCACCATACGCATAGCGCCCGTGCTCTTTTGCAAAGACTGGGGAAACTATATGCATAACGCCCCTTATATGGGTAGCGCGCCTCCTGTATGGGTAGCGCGTACCTTCAATCCAGTCCACGGCTATAAAAAACACAACTTCGGCCTTCAATAACACAAACTCGACTTCTGCCTTGAGAATTGGTGCAAATGAAATTGTTTACCATGATTTCTATCTGAAGAAAATATCTCATCAAATCAGATTTGATTTTAAATTTACTCCATGACCCACTCTTATAATGTTTGGAAATTTGACATTTCGATCATTTAATACAATGCTTTTATTTTGGCTTTTCTGAGTTTTGGACTGATAATACTTGGTTGTTTTTGTAGGGATAGGAGCTACTGAAGCTGAAACAGGGCTGTCATTTGAAGAGCTGGAGAACTTGAAACATTTTGACAAATTACATATTCTAAAAAACACATTTGATGATTTCTTCTTCAAAACAGGGTTTTGAAGAAGAATCAATCTCGCATTATTGATGATGACATTCCTAAAATAAACACTTACTGAACCTTCCTCTAGCGTGCAGACATTATTCGACATGTTTGAAGACCAATGACGAAGGACTGACAGGACCGTGTCTAACACAGTCTACATGCTCCAACCCCTTTTAACACATAAGGGTGCTTTATCAAGCCACTAAAGTGATCTCCATTCACATTAACAATGATTTTATTCCTATTAAGGAGATTTATGGGTCTCCATACCCTCTTATTCAACAAATTAAGAAGAAAAAACAAAAATTAATATTCCAAGTAGCTTATAGCTAATTGGGAATATTACATAGCAGCAGTGATGGTGAGAGGGACCCATTATTCTTGGAGCATTTTGAAGGTAGCTTCACTCATAAAGAAATGAAGAAAAAATATGATAGATGGTAGACATCTTGAGATGGGTAATATTTTCCCTTTTCAATATGACTCTTTCTCAATGAGCATCTCACAACTCAACGAGAAACTTCTTGGTTTTGGAGGGCCAGTGATGAGAAGAGAATCTCATGGAGAGATCTCGTTTAAGGTGCACTTCAAAATATCATGGAGTGCAATGTTCTTCAACAATTTTAGGAGTTTGGTGTCCTACAATGGGAGGATACCAAGTTTTTGCAGAATAAGATCCATCATCCACATTGGGATGAATGGTTGATAACGTGGAGCAAGGGGTTGCCAAACCACTTTTAGAGCTATGAGATAGGCCAACAAGAAGCATGGCTGTGTTGGTTGCTTTTGGGTGAGTATGGTTACCACCCAAAAACACATATTTTTATGATACATGCCTTGTAAAACACCCATGTAATGAAGAAGGAGGCATGGCTACGCTGGCTGCTCTTGGGTGAGTATGGTTACCATCCAATAGCTCATATTTCTTTGACTCATGCCTTTTGTATCAATGATATAATGCAGCAAAATAAGACATGTTCACCTTGGTTTTCCTTGATAGAGTTTGACCATCACATGACATATCCCATGTTTATGTGTTTGGTATTGTTTATATGGCATAGTACTCTCATGATGTGTAATGATGGAGTTTGTTTGTATTGGGCTAATATCGCATTCCACATGTCAATTATTAAGTTATCAATTCATTATTTACATGATAATGTAAAAATAAAACAAGATATATTGTTGCTTTGGCTTCTATTGGGGAACTTTGGTCCTACATACTCCCCTACATTGCATGATAGTGATGGAGGATGGTAGTAAGAGGCATTCCTCCAATGGCTCTTACTTGCAGAGTATGGACACCATACTTGGTTTGATGATTATGTGGTGGGGTGGCAAGATGCATTGTTGCTATGGATTCTCTTGGGAGAATATGGCCAACCCACTTGTTATTTCAATGGTGTGGTGTGGCAGCAGGGAGCATTTTTGTGGTGGTTATTATTGGGAGAATATGGTTTGACATATTTTTCTACCCTTGTTTCTCTACTTCTTATTTTGTAAAATGTTGGGATGATGCTTAGATCCAACAAGGCCAACATGGCTAAGAATGAAGGCATGATGAGCCTTTTTTTACCTCATGTACCATGGGATGGAGGTATACTTTGTGAGTTGGAACTTTCATTTTGTTGAAGGAACCACCTATTTTTATGTGTCTCATGTATTATGGATGGTGTTGGACAGCTTATGGTGCTGGGCATATATAACTCATTGCAGAAAATGGGGATACCTTCCTTGTATGGATGCTAGTTGGAGGGGGATAGATTGCTCTAGCATCTACTTTTGCATTTGCTTGAGGAAAAGCAACATTTTGCTAGGGAGAACTATAATATTCCAAAATTTTCACATGTTTATTGGAATATTAGAGTTCTTAATAAAATTAATTCATTAAGTAAATAAAATGGTGGAGGGACCGATAATCCTCAAAGATGAATAAAATCCACTTTTGATGTGTGTATGTCGATATTTTAGATCTAGATCTACAATCATGGAGTAGTGGATTAGCTTCATTAATGATAAAGGAGTGGAGATCATGTCTCAATTATGAGATAGATCATGGAGGATGAAACAGTCCAATAAGATCATGGATATTACATGTAAAATCATGAGGATCTTTGAAGAGGTCAACTAAGATCATAATGCATTCTAAGTAAGATCATAATGCAATTATGATAAGTTAGTGGAGGAAGTGATGCATTGAATTCACACATGATGGAGAGGGTGATCATCACATGTAGACATGATGGAGGACATGGAGAAACAACATAGTCAATCATGGAGAATTATGTCCACATGTACAGTGTATTTTAGAGGTGGGCATAGCCTATGGAAGGCTCACAATCTATATAATGAAGGTAAAGGCACAATAGAAGGCATGACTTGGATTATTCATTTCTTTGATCTATTTATATATGGATTTTTGTTAGGAAATTTCTATGCACTCTTATGTTATTTAGCTAAGTCTACAGTGCTATTTAGCACAAGGTGTTTCCGAGCGGAAATCCCACCCTTACCCATGAGGGACTTTGAGTGCCTACTCTGGGAACATTTCTAGTGGGTTTTATTCCTCATTAAGCATTGGTGCCATCTTCAGGAGGTTGTTTCTAGCATTCTAGCTACGAAACTGGTGGAGGATTCATCCTTCACTTTGTTCTTCACATTCAACCTTTCAGGAGCAGTAGATATATATATGGCATTCAAGACATTGAGTTTTACCTCCATGCAACAATAGTCCCCTCAAGGATTGCATAGTTCAGTCCTGTAGATCCACTAGAGGAAGGAATTTTTTAGCCTTTAAGATAGAAATTCTATGAGGGATAATCTCCTCACATTTTATCCATTGTTTTCATCATTCCATAGATGATTTGACATATCTAGTAGTAGGCTACTGAGCCCCCCTCTCTTACAACATATTTTTCTGTAGTTTTTGATCATTCAACAACTATTTTCAGTGGAGGAGATAGGAGGAGCTAGATATTGAGCTTTTAGCCCAAGGATCTAGTGAAGGGATCAACACTTCTTTCATTGTGTTGATTGTATAACATTGCAACCATCTATTCTTCAGTTCATGCAGCAAATCTGCATACCCAATAGTGTATATGTGCAAGCCCTAAGAGGGTGATTTTCTTAGATTGAAAAATCTGAGAAATCCTTTCTAGGTTATCTTAGGTATCCATCATAGAGCCGAGATCTCTATTTTCAGCATCATTGAAGCTCCCAAACTACCTAGATCTAACTTTCTATCTCTCCGGTAGATGTAGTCCCAATAGTTGTAACAGGGGAAACGTAGGTTTCCTTCCAGCAGTTCACCAGTTACGCAATCCCTCTTGCGGGATCATTTCAAGGTCATTCCAGTCCATCCCTTTGGCTTGAGTTTCGCATATTTTGAGCACTATTTTACTGGCTTATCCACCTCCATATAATAAAATGGCTCAGCTATTTCTGTGCATTATGATGTGTATTTAGATTTTTTTTTACTTTGCTGCAATTCTTATATTGTGTTTTAGTATTATTGCATTATCCCTTTTGGGATATTACACTAAATAGGATGAATGTATTGTGGGATTAGATGGAGGAATGGAAGTGGAAGGATGTGATGATGAAGGAACATTTTGGGCATGTTGAATAGGTGGAGCAGTGAATATGCCATCGACTATGAGTGAACTCCATGGAATGTTTAATTTTTTAAGGTCATGGAGGACTATGATTTTGATGAGGGAGTGATGAAAAAGACTATTCATTTGGTGTTCATACTCTTTCTTCTAGACAATGAATGCCATCTTATCAATGCTCCAGAAGAGTTAGTAGGTTATGTTGAGCATATTTACCCTAGTGAAGTGCATAAGTAACCAGATGTGATAGGCATACAATCCAGAAAATTACCTTCACATAAAAATTATTTCATGATTATCTTCATCATGGGAGGATATCTCTCTAGGCAGCAAGAGAAAGGAAAAATCCTCTTTCTCTCATTCTTGTACCTAGGTTTTATGAAAGGCTCATAGTAATTCTCCTCCAAGTCTTTCTATTTGAACCATTTCTCTCCAACATTTGGGATCCTAGATGCTTGATGGTAGAGGAGACAAATGAATTCTCTCTTGATGTCATGAAGGATCTTATACTTGACTAAAATAGATTTTTTGATTTAAACCCCACTTTCTAATGTTGCACTTTCACCTTTGAAAACTTTTGAAAATACCCTTTACACTTTGACTTTTCTTTGCAAGTTGATGATGCTAGAGTTTGGAACTCTTTACATTGCTTTTTCTTGTTGTTTAGTTTGGCATATGGAGTTGAATTTGAAGCTTGGGAAATGTACTTATTACATATAATGATCATAAAATTACATAAAAATAAAAATAAATTACATCTCTATTTTTGAATAAAATTACATTGCAAAATAAAAATTATAAATTGAAAGCAAAATTAGAACTTTGGAATTGGAGATCATCTTTACATGTTGAAAAATATTTTTTAGATGATAAGGAATATTATTCAATCACTCTGATATTGTTTCCGACCTTATGCAAATGAAATGGTATTTTATTTGGACCATGGAAAATGAAACCTAGTGACCTAATGGGACCTTGAATGACCACACTCCATGGTGACTTTGACTGACATAATGACATAATGAAATAGACTTTCATGACTGAAATATGCTCAGCAAGACATGAAGGTGGGCCATCAAGTATAAATTTTGAGGAGGAGTGATATTTTATTACTAGGGTACCATTAGTGAGCGATTTTTTTTACATGACCTAATGAAATGATTAAAAATTTCTAAGTGAGACACCTAAAATGATATGAAAAGACTACTTTTGATCACTTGATGGAAGTATCCAAATACTGACACTAACAGTGCCAAAATTGGGGGCTCCTCCATTTTTTCTGCCAAAATAAGAGCGGTTTAATGAAATTTTAAACATGGGCTAACTGGTGGCTTAACGCGCTAATGGCATGATTAGTTATAGTGTTGCCCCCACGGTCATAGCATAGAGGTCATATGTGTGAGGGTTGGCCTGCTCCTCCGCTCGCCAAAATTTATCATATAGTTCAAATATATGTTTTCGACATGAGTTATTAAGAGCCATGTCATGGCTCAGTGGTAAAGTTGTGTGCTTGTGTGGGGGAGGTCACAGGGTCGAGCCCAATCTCTGCCCTTCCGCCTATTTTGAAATTTTCCCATGAAATATAACCTTGGACTTAAACAAATTTAGGCCTTTGGGAGGGACACGTGGCCACCTCTGTGCTTTCCATGTGTCCTCTTCCCATTGGCTCTTCCCAAATCAAATGAAAATGTGTCAAATCACCCACTTAAACACGAAACACAAATTGACACTTGGCATAGTGTCATTTAGAGAAATGAAGGAATATTCCCATAATATTCCTTATTGTTGACTAGGCTGGCATGTCACCTTTCTATCCTTTTCTGCAGATTTTTTAGTTTTTTAGGAAAATGATAGAAAGGTGACATGGCAGCCTAGTCCTTAATCACGTTTTATGTTATAAGCTTTTTATTTTTGTAATTTACTATTTCTAAAGTATCATCAAGTTATGGGTAGTGACCTAGAGTATATCCCTTAAAAGGTGGCATAGATTTCACAGTCTCAGGCAAAGAAATGGCTAAAAAAGACTGCAATCACATCCTTGTGGTGGTTATGCATGGAACTTGATGCCTATAGCCACATGGATGTATAATTTTCCATGCGACTAGGATTCCATAGCAGATAAAAGGAAATTTAACTCAGGGTTTGGACACCTAGAAGGGTGGTTTAGCCCTTGGGGGTCCTATAGAACATCAGGAAGGTTTGTTTTGTTAATTCCACTTCATCAAGGTGATCTAGAAGGTTGAATCATATCATACTAACTATTCATCACATGTTTACCCTAGTTGACATGTTAGCTTGGGTAAATTTGGGAGAAGTGTGTTACACCTCATACATGCACATTTATTTGGTGATAAATGTAAAGAATCTAAAACTTTATGGGCATTCGATGCTACATAAGGAAAAGGAATAGGTGTTACCTTATGAAGAGGACTTAGCACAAAATTATCGTATAAAGTTGACAAAGGATATAATTTATACAAAAGGACCATAAATACAATACAAGGGCAGCATAGCATTTGGTAATTTCAATTCAAATAACGACTTCCAAGTAAGGCTAAATGGTTTGTACCTCGAGTAAAATTGGAGGAAATTTTCTTAACATCATTCAATAGAATATTTTGGTATTGAAGGGATCCAAAAATGGGGAGGAATGATCTTAATTAGATCATTATAATTTTTATCATCCATGTTGATACTTTTAGAGTGGAAGAAGTGGAGAAACTAGCTTAGAGGACCATTTTTACTAGTGACTCCTAGTTTGAAGAAGCATTCTGGAAGTAGTTTTAGGCATAAGATAAGATTTGTGGGGATGTGATTTTACTTCTTAAGTGCGTGACCCATTAGTGTTATTCGACAAAGAGATACCATTCAAAATATTCAAGAATAACCTCAATTAAAGTATGTATGCATGCCACCTAGAAGTCAACCTTCCTGTTTTAATCATAGTGATTCATGGAGATACCATGTTAGGCACAAATATTCTTGGAAAAGGGGCTAGACACATAGTAATTATTAATATTACTCAATATAGTTGATATTGTAGCTTTAGGTAATATTTTAAGGAGCCAAACTTAACCACTTATATGGTTTTGGGGAAAAGGTGTTCCATAATATTCTATTGCATTTTGTTCTATACATTAGCAGAGTAGCTAAGAGTGGATAATAAGAGAGAAAACAACAAGGATTTATGCATTATATTATACCATTGACCATATGTCTCACTTATTTTCAGTTGCATCCTTTTCCATTTGGAGAAAGAGAGAGAATAATGGCTTGACATTCTACTTGGTTTTTCTCCCCAGAAGATTTCTTGGGTCATATATTGTGTTATTATGGTTTTGAGTGATTTTAATTTTGTCTATTATTTAAGATGGATTCTCTTATGGATTTTAAATTTAAATAACATTCAAATATCAATGTGGAAAATCCAAGCTATTTTATTTTCCTAAACACATCACATGAACCTAAAATCTACCATTTGCTATGTTACATGCATAAAACCAATAACATTATGAATATATAAATGTAATGTTCCAAATTAGGAAAATTCTACAACAATGAGAATATCTCAAGATATTCTAATGTTGGAGCTCTAGCAATAAGCAAAAACAATAATGGTTCAGCAACAACACTCAACTCATAGAAACACGAGAGAAATCCATAGCCATATTATTAAGAAATAGTAGCAGCAAAGGAACACAAGAACTTGAGGAAAATGCTACTCAAGATAAGCAATACTCAGCCTCAAGAGACAAGTACATAAAGCATGATCAAACCACTACTAAAAATGTGAGCTCAAGCTATGACAACGCAGTTTTATAGAGAAACTACATGCTACATATGTCAAATACATAGATAAATAAATATATGGCCCAATACCACATTGGGAGTGATGATATCAACTCCCAAAGACTACCTCATGTCAATCCTAGAAGGATTGGAAATAAAATACAAAATATGTAAAATGTCGGAGTTGCTGGGTAGCAGTAGCAACTTAGAAATAGAACTAGATGGAGATAGTTGTAGATGATGCCCAATCTGAGTATGCCTTCTCCAATGGATCTTTGGAATGAAAGGCTGATCCCTTCACCAAAGATCTCACCCTCCAATAAACTGCAAGAGCCCCACTACAAATGACTCTCTCAAAATAACACAGTCATTGGATGGAAATGCGTTGTAAGGCTAGGGAATGAGGTGGCCTTGATGCCAAAGTTTACAATAAGATTTGGAATTCCTCCAATCTTATCTCCCAAAGGAAAGAGAGACTCCTCCTCTAAAAATAGTTGATGGATGTGGTGTAGTGAACCCTCACTACAACACCCAGCAACACAACATTACTCTGCTGCAAAAATAATGTTGTCTTGATGGAGGATGCTTGGCCTCAATCATGGATGTGAGGAAAATCTCCCACGAGAGGCCTCTCAAGAATGAGAAGGAATCCTAAACAGGAATTCCTCTCGGAAATTCTTGCTAAACAACAAAAAATTCACAATTGTCTCAATAGACAATTGAGATGAATAATACAAGCATGAGAAACAATGGTTTCCTTTCCCTCCTTTTAAACAAGTGAAATCCCCTCTCCATGGGTCCCACTCCTCTTATGGTTTCCTCCACCAAATAACCCTTTCCTCATTCATACTGCGATGCTTCTCTAAGTGCTCTCCACCTCTTATCCCATCACTGTTGACTTGGTCAAACTTGACCTTGTCCACTTGAAAATAACCCTGTTCACACATGAGGGTGTGAAAACCAGCTCCAATGATGATCCCCTTTCATAATATGAGGGATTTTATTGAGATTATCACTATGCATGGGCCTCCTTACCCATTTATTCTCCTCCTAGGTGAAATCAGCAAAAAATAATGTTCCAAATTATTTTCGGAAAATTTTGGAACATTACAGTCCTCCCCTCCCAAATATTTATTGTCCTCAAGAAAATGCAAGGAGATAACTAGAAAGCCTCCTCTCAAGGCATGGAGTCTATGAAGTTTTTTAGGAACATCTTCCTCATGTGGATCCTCCATCCCCCAAGCAATCATCCATACAAAATGAGCTACCTTCCAACTAGGAAACTCCTGGAAACTGTCCTCCACCTTTGGCTCCGGCAAAGTATGTGGGATGAAAATATACTCATGGTAGGAAATGTACCCTACATACACTTTCCATCTCTCCACTCATGATAAGTGTAGAGAAAGTGTTGATCGTAGGCTGCAAAATGCTTGCCCTCAAGTGGCAAGATGAAGACTAGATCTCCAAGGATTTCTCCTCCAACGCGGCAAATCATGCTTGCCCAAGTATCACCATATATGATGAGTTGGAAGTCATCATCATATGGCATCTCCCCCATCATATGGATCACCTCATAAGGAAACAAATGAGCTGCTGTAATGGCCATACCATCTCCCATGATCCCTCTAGAACATGTAGTGCAAAGTGTGTGGGAGTTCTCTCCCTGCAAGGACACATTCACCCAATGTGCCTCTCCTCCAACCATGCTCCAAAGAAAATTTTTAGCAATATAAACCAAGGGAACCATAAGGGGAATCATGCTGGCTGCCATGTGAAGTAAAGGAGAAGGAAAATGGTCCCTCAAGTGTAGCCAATGCAATTTGACTCTCCGTTGCCATAGAAAATAAAATGATGGGTGGCCTCCCCACCATTTTCTTGCTGCCCCAATCTCTTGGAGAAGGTGAATGATGTAGTGTGCAATGTATGTATGTTCTCCATGAGAAATTTCCTCCCCATCTCCTCTTAGGGAGTGATCATCCATAATGGCCTTATATAGACCATACAATCTAGAAGGAAGGATATTCCTTCTTTGAGCAAATCCCTGCACATATATGGTTAAGAGATGCACATATATAGACAAATCACTATGCAAATTAACAATAATCTTACCATATGTTTTGCTCATATAAATGGAGTGGCTCATAGATTATTCTACCCTCATCCTTAAAGGAAAAAGAGTTAACTGTGCTAACTCCTCCAGCTCCTCATGATCCATGGAGTGCCTCCTCAAGTTCTCGAAGTGGTTCTTCCCACAAGAAGAAAAGAAATGTAATGTGGCATTCATGGTCAGCCCATGGTTCCTCCTGAATTTTATAGCATGTATAGTAGGGAGAATCATGCTCCCAATGGGCATCCTCAGTCTCAAGCCCACTCTCCAATCAAACCTCCCCATAAACATAAACATATCAGCAATACATGGAAGCGTAGTACAATAAGAAAAATTTGCCAAATGACAACCTGAGAGTGAATTAAGGCTCCTCCCATGGAACCAGCGCAGTGCATCCCATGCCTGCATCAAATCAAACATACACAAGTTCTTTTATAGCCACTTGTTTGTTGTCACAATCATCTCATAAGATATAAACATGAAGGTACAAAAGGGTGTCAATGGTGCACACCAAAAGTCATGTGGCTTTCCCCACAAACCACTAATGAGATAGCCAATCTCAATGCTACAAATGGCTTCAAGTACATAATCATACAATATTAAAGAAGGAATAATCCCCCTTGGTACAATATGCTGCTCATAAAAAGGCAAGAAGTACAAAACATAAGGTGAAGTTTTACATCCTCCATTATGTACTCGAAGACTTGAACTAAAATGGCTCAACTGAAAATGCTACCTTACTCCCAATGAGTAGGAAGGTGGTTGTGACATCCTCTCCATCATCATCCGAGCTCTGCATATCTCCATATGCTGAAATATGTCTTGTTGAATGCCCTCCCAAATGAACTCCTCTACCAAGGCAAGATATGCATCAAAATGCATGGAAAAGAACTCCTCATATGCTACATGCAAAAGCTTCTCCTTGAGGCTATACTCTCCAGTCAAGAAGACTCTATCATGTGAATAGATGAGCATATCATCCAAAATGTATCTGTCATCTCTCTCTGGGTCATCAAGAGTCATGCATGCACCAAGATACTTGGAGTACTCTACCAAGAGCTGAGATCTCGAGAAAGGATCAATCCTCCCAAGGGACAACGCTGGTGATCTAGCATGTGAAGCTCTCCTCCTGATGTTGTCTGCTACTTTGACATTCCTCATGCCAAATTTCTCCTCCAAACTCTTCACCTCTCCAAAATCCAAGAGTGGTGAATCCAAAGAAAAAATGTCTCTCATCAATGATAGATCTGGTGGCCTCCCTAGTGGAATGCCTCTATGCAGTGAGACATCAATGTCAAGAGTGAACTGTACATATGGTTGGGAAACCTTTCTTTTGTCCTCATAGTGTAATATAGTCTCCCTCCTCTTTACAATAGCTCTCTGAAATAGAGAAGGGTGTGTGCCTCTCATCACATGATGCTACTCTTCCTCCCTTCCTTCTCCTTCCAGCTGCAATGTTGCACAATCATGCTGCACACTGATTGTGCTTGGACTGAGATACTAGGCACTTCCTTGCAAAGCTACAAGAATCCCTCTAGTTGGAGCAAGAGCTCCTCCTTCCTCTGCATGAGGTGCTAGATCTACTCTAGAAATGACAATGTTGTTTCCTGCAGCCTCTTCAACATGAGTGGGCAACCCTCCAATGATTAGATCCTCTATTGAAAAAGGGATATCTTTGCCTCCATGTGCCAAAATACAAGATGAAGGTCTTGCCTTCAATAGAGTATAATGCAAGATATAAGCCTCCTTCATGGTTTTATGGAATTATTCTGAGTCTATGGTTTCCTCTATCACATGAAGGGGTTTTGTTTGTTTGAATGTGTTTGTTTCCTCGACATGTGTTTCAGAATTCCTCCTACCAAATATTTTCATCAAAGTTGTAATGAACATTGCATAGGAAGAGGTATTTGAATTTTTCAAATTAAATGACTCAAATAACCACCATGCATAGACCTTACCTCCCAAGTGCAACACTACTACTCTAATGGATTCATCTTTGGGAATCTGATGCTGCTGCAGAAATGTGTCTAGCTCTTCTATCCAAGCCCTGGCTGAACAAGTAGGGGAACCATAAAAGATAGATAGAAGAAATCTATCCTCATTATTCTGCTTGCTCCTCATCACCATGATCTTCCAAAACTCCAGAAAATTAATATGATCTCTAAAATTTTGAGTTTGATATTCATACTCATGCAAGAAACCTCTAAGAGTTCCTCTCTTCGACATTCCTTCTTCTTCTTCTTCTCTCATGGAAAAACTGGCCATGTGACTGCACTGTACATCATAGGGTGTGGCTACATGCTCACACTCCCTATAAGAAAATCTAGATTTTGACTCAGTGTCAAACCCTATTGGAGATCATGTACATATCTCCCTTCTTATCTTCTCAAATTCTTCATGAATGCTCTATACAGATTTTGGAAGAAGTTTTGTAAGCTTATCTTCCTTCTTCTCTTCATATAATGGAGTCTTCATCTTCTCTCTCCTTGATAGCATGATGGTTGAGATCCACTGGCTGAGCCAGAGATCATGCTCTGATACCATTGTAATGTTCCAAATTAGGAAAATGCTACAACAATGATAATATCTAAAGATATTCTAATGTTGGAGCTCCAACAATAAGAAAACACAATAATGGTGTAGCAACAACACTCAACTCATAGAAACATGAGAGAAATCCATAGCCATATTATTAAGAAATATCAGCATCAAAGGAATACAAGATCTTGAGGAAAATGCTACTCAAGATAAGCAATACTTAGCCTCAAGAGACAAGTACATAAAGCATGATCAAACCACTGCTACACATGTGAGCTCAAGCTATGGCAACGTATTTTTGTAGAGAAACTACATGCTATATATTTCAAATACACAGATAAATCAATATATGGCCCAATACCACATTGGGGGTGAAGATATCAACTCCCAAAGACTACCTCAGGTCAATCCTGGAAGGATTGGCCATAAAATACAAAATATGCAAAATGCTGAAGTTGCTGGGTAGCAGTAGCAAATTAGAAATAGAACTGGATGGAGATGGATATAGATGATGCCCAATCTAAATATGCCTTCTCCAATGGATCTTTAGAATGAAAGGCTGATCCCTTCACCAAAGATCTCACCCTCCAACAATCTGCAAGAGCCCCACTGCAAATGCCTCTCTCAAAATAACGCAGTCACTGGATGGAACTATGCTGTAGGGCTAGAGAATGAGTTGGCCTTGATGCCAAAGTTTGAAATAAGCTCTGAAATGCCTCCAATCTAATCTCCCATAGGAAAGAGAGACACCTCTTCTGAAAATAGCTGATTGAGGTGGTGTAGTGAACCCTCACTATAACACCCAGCAACACAACATTACTCTGCTGCAGAAATAATGCTGTCTTGATGGAGGATGCTTGGCCTCAAGCCTGGATGTGAGGAAAATTAGAGCAATCCCTCAAGAGGCCTCTCAAGAAGGAGAAGGAATCCTAAACAGGAATTCCTCCCGGAAATTCTTGCTAAGCAACAAAGAATACACAATTGTCTCAATAGGCAATTGAGATGAATAATACAAGCATTAGAAACAATGGTTTCCTTTCCCTCCTTTTAAACAAGTGAAATCCCCTATCCATGGGTCCCACTCCTCTTAGGATTTCCTCTAACAAATAACCCTTTCCTCATTCATATTGTACTACTTCTCTAAGTTCTCTCCACTTCTTATCCCAGCGTTGTTGACTTTGTCAAACTTGACCTTGTCCACTTGCAAATAACCCTGTTCACACATGAGGGTTTGAAAAATAGCTCCAATGATGATCCCCTTTCATACTATGAGGTATTTTATTGAGATTATCACTATGCATGGGCCTCCTTACCCATTTATTCTCCTCCTAGGTGAAATCAACAAAAATTAATGTTCCAAATTATTGTCAGAAAATTTTGGAACATTACAATAAATTTGAGGAAAATAACTTTCGCCATATATATTTTAGATTTTTAGTGGAAATTTATCATATTTTTTCTAAAAAAGTATTAAATGTAATATCCATGAAAATTTTTGGATCACCTTAGTGTAGTGTAGCCATGTTGGTTATGATTGATGGGTTTTTCTTTAATTTGACCAAGAATGGGAAATTTATTTCAAACAAAAATGGTAGGAAAATATGAACAATTTATTCAACTTGACCATGTTTCTTTTAATTAAAACGTTATTAAAATAGGTCAAGTACTTGTTCCTAAGCTCTAAGTACCCCTAGCCAATGTCACATGCCATCCCAGGTGTCACTAATCTAGATTCATTCATTATATTGATTTTCAGCCGTTATGACGTTTTTAGTGTGTAAAAATTGGAGGAATAAGCTCACAATACCATTTTTAATAGTGGGTCCCAATTTGGTGAATTAGGTTCTCAAACCTTATAGAAGTAGTTTTAGGAATTAAACATTTCCTAAAATTGAATTTTTTCTTCACATGATTTGAATTGTATCAATATATTAGTAGACATCCATCGTTATGCATTCAATTTAGAAATTGATTAATCATCCACTACTAAGGATAGACCTTGAAAATAGAAAATGATAAAAATAGATGATGACCTTGAATGGTAGGGAAGAGCTAGTGTTAAATTAAAAGTGGTCATAACAACCCATGGTGATTTATGGAGGAGGTTCATGTGTGATCCGGATTGGATCATTATATTAATTTTCATCCATATCAATTTAATTGGAGTGGAAAAAGTGGAGGAATCAACTCATGGTACTATTTTTACTAGAGGGACCTAGTTTGGGAAAACAAGGTCTGAACCATTCTGAGAGTTTTTTAGGCATCAAAAAACTTCTTTTGGTGGAAAAATTTGGCCTGTAATGTCGCACATTTTCACGCTATTTTAAACACAAAAACATTTCCAGTGGCGTAAGAATAACGTCAATCTAACTGTGTATGCAAATGTTATGCTACTCAGAAGTTGACCTTACTGTTTTCACATCTATATTTCGAGAGGATGTCGCATCAACCCCCATTATTCATGGAAAAGGGGATAGAAATGTGTTTTTGATATAAAATAACCTAGAAGGGTCTATTTCCTAACCTATTTAATAGTTGATGTAGTCAAATTAACCACTAGTAGGCTATCAGGATATGTTATAACTGGAGCACTAGGAGAAAAAGGGATTCCATTCTTTCGAGAGAATTTTTTTCCATAGCTAAGAAAATATAGCTAGGAGAGAGAGGAGTTATAGCACACAGAGAGGATATATGCAGTATAGTAGCCCATGTGCCCTAGACATTACTTCTTTGTACATGCATCCATATTTACGGGAAAAGAAAGATAACGAAGCGGCCTCACCTTCCAGCTGGGCTTTCTCTAGAAAGGGTTTCCGAGAGAAAATATCTTATGTCTGATGTGTGTGGGAGCTTATTTTTTCATTCCCTACTTTTCTGTATAATTTATATTCACATGCATGTACTAATTATGGTTAAATATATGTATATTAAAATTTAATAAAACTGTAATAGTGTAGAATCCAATATTTTTAATATAATATTATTAGTTTTGTTGTAAAGAAATGTCTGGGGGAATATCCGCTTAAGTTTATGGACCATTTTGTATCAAATAATGTTTCTTTCGGTATTCTTGTGGAGATTGCAGGGATCTAGATTGGTGGGGCTGAAAACCATAAAACCCTAATGATGCCCGATGAATCTATAAATGAACCTCGTGATTTTGTAGAGGTGAGGTTTTTGCATCTCGAACAACAAGTTGTAGATCTAAAATATGATTTAAACCTCCTCATGGAAGCCCTAAGCAATAAGTTAGGGATATTTGGAGAAGATGGGGGTTTGAATGTAGAGTAAAAATTAGAAGGGGGATCGGGAGATCGAGAAGACACGTAGAACCAACGAAAGAAAGAACCTGTAATATATGAACCCAGTTCGATTTCCATGAATCAATCCTTGTTTAAAGTGGAATACAAATTTGATATAAAGTCATACCATGAAATATCGATGCTCTAAAGCTAAAGCACAGGCTGGAGTAATGAGAAGTTTATTTCATTGTCCATCAGATCGCGGAAGGGAAAAATATGTCATTTGCATGGTTGAATGCTATAGGGTAAAATGCTTGGGTTGTTGGTTGTTGAATATCCCTCTCAGGACTTTCCGGTGCCTGAGGCAGAGAGTAAGATTAGCTGCATAGTTCACAAAGAAGATGCATATATGTTTATGTTAACTTAGAAAACTCAATAAAAATGAGATGGAAGATTACCTCTCTTTATATCTGGAAGTCATTGGAGAGCACTAAGTAACGAAGCAGGGATCCTCTTTCACTAGCTCTAAATCCTGACCTTGTGATCAATCAAAGCACCCGTGTAATCTCTACCAAAATATACTTCCTATCAATTAAGTTAATATATGATAAACATTAAGTAATGCACATCTAAGACATTCATCTCATGCTATATAAGTAATTGAGAAATAATAACAATATTGACGCATTGAATGGACAAAACAGATACAGTTCTATTGATTTATAAAAAGGAGGATTACAACCGTCAGTTGTACCAAGCCCTCCTCAGTTTTTCAATCTCTCTCTCTCTTTCTCTGAATGTGGTGATGTATCAGTCAATAAGTTCTCAATTAACTTCTTTGATCTTTGACCTTCACACTACAACAAACGTTTTGCTTCACATGTATTCAAAAAACCTTCGACCTTGTACCAAGAGCCTACAGCTCCATTTTATAGGAGATGGAGAGGGGAAACCTTGCCTTTCTCCTTCCACCAGTTCCAAATAGAAAAACCAAGATTTTTCCTCAACTTTCCATGCTTTTTCCTATCTTGAGAGTTTAGTTTTTTTTTCGCAAGACCCAATAATATTTTAGTGCCTTGCAGTTTCTATTTTGCACTGACTCTCTATGAGAAAAAGCTAGAGTTTCAAATCATTCTCCGCAGGTTTTTCTGTTTCAAACTCAAAACATGGGTAATGCTGCCCTTTAGGCTAAACGAAGCATTTCCCTAGCCACTAACGTGACCTTTTCATGGATCAGGTGCATTATGATGCACTTTGGCTATTATAGGGGTGTGTTACCTTGGTAGAAGTAGGTTTAGTTTAGGCCTCTTTATTCCTTCCATACTTATCTTCTCCTCTGAGCTGATGAGGAAGTTATTTGACCTGTAACAGATGCCCCCTAAAGTGTGAGGTCAGAGACGAAGACAATGGCTTAAATACTTTATAATATGTGTAGTAGAGCTAAAGAGATTGGAGGACTGAGGAAAACCTGAAACAACAACATATGTCAGAAAATATAGTATCTGTCTTGAGTCGGGCATTCCCATGCTCAGTAGCTAATCAACATGATTTCTCTAGTACAGAGATATGAAGAATATTTCCATCGATAAGCATAATGTGGAAGTGTCTATCATAACAGGATCAGACTGAATAAGCTGTCTCCATAAACAATATCGCAACTTGGGGGAGGAAACATAATTGTAATGATGTAACCTTTTCCCCGAGGTCTTGGCCACTGCTTCACTTAAACTGCATATTTCTTGACATGTGAATGAAGGAGCCATCATTGAACATGTGAGAAATCATCTGATTACCAGTCTATAATGAAAACTGTTAATAGACGCAAAGGTGGCCACCGATAATGATGATGGTCCCTAAGATGCATAGTACAATCTAGCAAGTGTGAATAAAAAGAGTTGAAGTCGAACACTCGTAGAATCATTCAATCGAGAGCCAATGATGAAGACTCCCAATCAAACACAATATTACCTGCCACTGATTTCTACAAGTATCTGGGTACTGATGAGTTTTTGGATGAAATTCCTAGATAAGATGTTGAAGTTGATAGGAAGAGATCTGTTGAAAGGTAGGCCCTGAGGTGTCCTACATCAGTCAACAGGAAACAGAAAATATATGATTTTGTTTTTGATGGAAATAATGAAGAGAAAATGGGGATAACTGACGACAAATAATTTCTGGCATAATGATTGGTTTGGTTGAGATGAGGAGCAGTAGATAGCAAGATCTTCTTGAACAATAGAAGGCACTGTAACAGGGTACTAGGCAGCTAAGGCTTAATGAATACCAAATATTTTTTTAGGATTTTACCAGTGTAGGAACACTGGGTGATGAAGGCTAAACTCATAGATGGTAGGGTTTGGCTAACTGCGAAAGATTTTTTTGGGAAGTGCCATGTTCAAGATTTTTGCTACCAAATCGACCTTTCTTAAATGTAACAGAGGTAATATCCATTTTGTTCAAAAATTTTCCCCGTCTGATTAGGTTTAACAAGTCTAGACGAGTAAACTTGGTGAATTTTTCATATTTAGAGAGTCTGAAAAATGTCATAAAAGACAACTCCGAGGGGGTACCTTTGTCATGTCTTGATAACTGGGCACGACAAAGGGAGAATAATAAGCACAAAATAGTTCATTTTTCATGGGTTAGTCCATCAAAGCCGAAAAAGTGAGAAATCTATGTTCGATGGACATCTACCTCATTTTGTTATGAGTACGAGGAGACGAAGTAAACTCAATGTTCTTTGTGAAATTTTAACGAGTCCAACAGAGTAAAACTCGGTGCTCTCTGTGAAATTTTAACGAGTCATGCAGAGAAAACTCGATCACTTTTTCTGTTTAAAGAGATTTGAAAAAGAGGGAAAGAATGGCTCTTGATTCTCTATCGTGGTAGTTTTAACGAGCTCAACAAAGATAACTCGAGTTTTTTTTTAGTTTTATGAGCTAGAAAAAGTCCCTAAAAAGAAAGCTTAGTGCTTCTTCATGTCAGTTTTAACGAGTCTGAAGAAGATAACTCCAAGTTTTTTAGATTAACAAGCAAGAAACATACCATAAAAAGAACGCTTGAAATTGACTTTGTGTAAGCTTAACAAGTCTGAAGAAGAGAACTCAAGGTTTTTTGGATTAACGAGCAAGAAAAATACCATAAAAAGAGCACTCAACTAAGGGTCGAACATGGTTATATCTACATATAGATCTTACTCACTCATAAGAATATCGGTAACTAAACTCAATAGTTGCAACACATATGCAGCAAGAATTCATGAAGTTGTGCAGACTAGCTAAGAGAGTCATGCCCCAGAAATGGCTATAAGAAGGTCAGAAGACTTTCATTTTCACTGTTTTGAATGCTGTGAAGGAGCACTGGGGTGAAAAAGTGTGAAAACTTTAGCTGGTGATTGCGGTAAATCTGAGCAACAATTCTTCTTCCCGCGAGATCGAGGTAAGAGTTGGAACTTCTTGCTATCATTTTATCTTGCTTTTATGAAGTTTTGCTGGTTCAAAATGAGAAATTTGGCAGGCCCTAAAAATTTTTAGCGACTAACGTGGGCCAGTAGTGCTGGACCCGCGTTAAACGTACATCTCGTGAAGGAAAGTCATGTTAGCACGCTTTTTTTTGCTCTATAGCTCGCGTTAGGCGCAAAGCATGTTTTAAGAACTCGTTGATGAGAATTTTGAAGCATTCTAGGAAATTTCTAGTCGGTTGAAAATGTTGTATTTGCAGGTATTCAGCTGTTTATCATGAGTATCTAGCAAGAGAGAGAACATGAATAGAAAGAAATAGATATGGTCACTGATGCTGCAAGTTTGATGGCTCTCCATAGGTGCAGTTTGCTAAAATATGCATGGTTGGAACTGATGAGGGGTTGAGGTGTCTGATTCAGCAGTGGGACGAGCATCACCATGTTTTCCGTATTAGGGGCAATGAGCTCTCAATTGAGAAGGATGATATCTATTTTTTGACCGGCTTGTCGTGTCATGGATCGAGGCCTAACTTTACGGGATCGAGAGTGGATCCTTTCTCTACTGCCGATCTTATTCTTGCTCATTGCACATGGAACACAGAGGCAATTAGCAACTGGGTGTCCATTGCATGGGTGGCTTCGAGACCACTGAGGTCTCTATTATGGATGATCGTTCACTTAGAAGGGGCCAAGGGTCAGCATGTGGCCACAAGGGCCCAGATGCTGCTAGCCTTAGATTGTATGTAGCCTCAGGTATTTGACTGGTGTGATGGAGTTGTCTGTCAAGTCTGGGCAGAGCTTACAGCATGCAAGACCCGCACCCAAAAAGAGTTTAGGTACAACACAATGATCGTTTCTTTCCTACTAGAGAGGGTTCCAGTGATGAGACCCAGGATGATTACAGCAGCATTGGGCCCACGAGAGCCGAGACAGGCTCGATGGGCAGCTTTTATCCCACGGATTGGAGAGGGTCCAGTCCGTCAATGTTTTGATGATGGGTTCTTTGATTGGCTCAACCCTCGAATCATTATGATTGAGGATTATCCCTATGCAGGGATGAACTTCATTGGAGATCTGGAGCTAGTGTTGCCCCCTGGCACCCAATGGGGGCTCGATGGTAAGAAAGAAATGATTAGCATACTTAGGAAGTATTTTTTGTGTTTTGAATGTTTATGCATTTTTTTTTTGTTTAAATAGGGTGGCAATATGTTTTGACATGAAGCTTGTTTGCTTGAAACAGATGTGGCACTTGTCGACCCAGCTGAGGCCCCTCTTTATGCACAGTGAGGACTATAGCTACCCGGGGCTGGCGCAGCAGCGAAGGATGTGTAAGCCGCTGGAGATGATGATACCGAGATCCTACATGAAATCTCTATAAACTTTGAGGGTTTGAGCATGGGTGTACCACCTCTTCCTATGCGAGAGGTTCCAGTTCATCTATAGCGGCATACCGTAGGTGTATCAGAGAGATACCTGGTACCTTTGAGGAGGATAGCCAGGGAATTTGTATGTTATTTTGAGCATCAGGCTTAGCTGTTAGAGCAGTTGTATAAGTGTCATAACACGGCTTAGTGTAACCAACTTTTTTGTAAAACACCCAAGTTTTGAGAGATTTTTTGATGTAACTATTGTACTGGACATGACATATATATATATATATATATATATATATATATATATACATACATAATTTTGGTGATTTTGTGTTTTTTAATTTTTATTTATTTTCTATCGGACAAAATATATATACTCGTGTAAATATTTTATAAAAAATGTCACATATGCCAATCTAACACATAGTTTGCCAAAGAATCGGACAATGCATTGAATTCTCTAGGAACGTGCTCAAATGTGATTGTTCGAAATTGACGTTATAAAAGTCGCACCCTTAAAAAATATTGTAACAAGACTGGATGACGGACACGGTAATGATTGTTTAACTGCATAATGATGAGTTGGGAATCTAACCTGACCACTAAATTGGAGATTTCGCGAGATGCAGCCTCTGTGAGGAGTTGGATCACTGAAATGTACTCGGAAATGCTATTGGTGGCGCTACCTAGGAAAATTCCCCTAGAACCAAGAAGTTCTGACTCAGGTGTGTAGAGAACCCAAGCAGCTGAAGCAATGTGTTTAGTGTGATGACTAGCACCGTCTGCGTATCCGACGTATGATAAGGAGGATGATGGAATTTGTGTGAAAGAAAAATATTGTATATGAGAAAAACACCTCAAAAACCCAAAAATATCTAGAGATATCAAAAAAATATACATAAAATTACAAGGCATATGCCTAGTGCGAAACTAGGCCGCAAAATACTTCTTTAGATAGAGCCCATTGCGGGGCTCCGTGAGCGGAATTCCATTACAGTCCCGAAGTTCATAAGCCCCTTTTGAGAGAACTTTGGTAATGACATAAGGACCAAGCCATAATGGTTAAGTGTTCTTGCCCCTAAGAGGTCATGCTTCTAATCATAGAGTAGTACTAGATCACCCTCTTGAAAAGAACGAGGCTTGACATATTTGTCATATTGAGCTTTGACTCGGCATTTGTGAGCTTCGAGTGCTAGTGTGGCATCTCTATGAGTCTTGTCCAAGTGATCAAGCGAGAGCAAGCACTCTTCTATGGTGGTGGTTCTAGGCAAGAGTTCAACAACGAGTTTGAGTGATGGAATTTCACACTCGATTGGAAGTATTTCACAACTTCTGATGCCATGTGGTTTTATGGTTTCTGACTAATCGATGAATCATGGTTTTTAGGATGTCATTTACGGCTTTGACTTGACCATTAGCTTGAGGATAATAGGACGAAGATTGATCTTGTCGAAAACCTAGCATGGATTTTAATTCGGTCATCATATTATTTTGAAAGTGTGATCCATGATCTGTGACAATAGATAGGGGTATGCCGAACTGGCAGATTATCTGATTGAACAAGAAAAGAGTGGTGGTTTTGCCATTAGCCTTCAAAGTGGAAATGGCTTTCGCCCATTTCGTAAAATAGTTGACTGCAACCACGATGTAGTTATGTACATTTTCCGAAATTGGATTGAGGGTGATGAAGTGAATTCCCCATTTAGCGAAAGGACCAATGGAGATAACCAGATGAAGAGGGGTGGGATGAGAATGCATTTTATTTGTGAAAATTTGACATGGATGGCACTTCTAGACCACTGCAATTCAGTATTTAAACAAAGTGGGTCAATAATAACCTACGTGCAAGATTTTTTGGGCAGTAGCTATGCCCGAAAAATGACCACTGCACACCCCGGCGTGGTAGTCATTCAAACGCATTTTTCTTCATTAAGAGTGAGAGAACGCCAGAGAATAGTATCGATACCATGACGATATAACCTATAATTCAGCACGAGGTAGTGTTTTGCATGGTGGCGAATACGATGACGGTCATCGAACATGAGAGTTGGGCGAAAACGTTGGGTTTGTAGGTGGACCAAAATGTCTCCATACCATGGGTCCGAAGAATCGACCAAGTATACAAATTCATCAGGAAATGGATCATGAGCTACTTCTCTTGGGTCGATTCTGGGAAGGTCCGATAGAAATTCGGTGAAGACTAGAGATTTCTTTGCTTTGGCACCGGTGAAGACCAAATAAAATTGTTGGAGGATTATAATCCATTTGGAATATTTTCCTCCAATTATTTTTCGAGAGAGGATGTGTTGCATGGGGTTCTCCAAAGCAATAATAGTAGTCTGTTGCAACAATATATAGTGTCGGATTCGGGTGACGGCAAAGACTACCGCCAGAGAAAGTTTCTCCACATGTGAATAACGTAGTTTGGGTCCAATCAGACCTTTTTATAAGTAGTATATCACATGTTCACTGTCATCATTGTGAACTTGAACAAGAACCATTCCAAGTGAGGATGGTGAGGCTGCCAGGTAGAGGAGAAAGTCGTGTGAGTAGTCAAGGGCACTAAGGAGTGGGGTTGAAACAAGTGCATTTTTTAAAGCGTCAAATGACCGTTGAGCTTGGTCATCCCACAAATATAGTGTTCCCTTCTTCAATAATTGCATAAATCCTTTCGTCATCTCGGCATAGTTGACAATGAATCGACGTAAGAAGTTTTCCTTCCATTGCAAATGTTGGAGTTGGAGGATGGATTGTGGCACTGGAAATACAAAAATTGCTTTAACCTTATCAGGATCAACCCTAGTTGCCTGCTTGGAGACAATGAAACCTAGAAGACACCCGGATTTGACCATAAATATGCACTTATGAGGATTCAGACGTATATTGTAGAACCTACACCTAACAAAAATTTCTTTCAAATGAACAAGGTGATCATGTTGTTTCTTGGAATGGGCCGGAAGGTCATCCAAGTAAGCCTGTACAATATGTCGAATTTCATGGAAGGCGTAGTCCATAGCTTGCTGAAAAGTTGCTCTAGCATTCTTCAGACCAAAAGGGAGTTTAAGATACGCAAATGTGCCCCAAGGACAGATGAAGGAAGTTTTATACTGGTCTTATTTTTTAATCGCAATCTGGTTATAGCCCGAGAATCCATCCATAAAGGAAAAATGTTCGCATCCGGTGCAATCATTTAGAATCTGATCTATGAACAGCGTAGGATAAATGTCTTTGGGACAAGCAGCGTTTAGATCGCAATAATCAACACAAACTCGGATGGTGCCCTGTTTTTTGTCTACGGGAACCGGATTGGAAACCTATTATGTTAAAGGAATGGGATAGATGAAACCAATGCTTAAAATTTTTTCTACCTCAGTTTGATGGCAGCTGCTTTGCACAGGTGGACATGTCTGAGTCGCTGTCAAATTGGTTTGGCATTGTCATAAACCTTGATTTCATGCTCTAATATAGATGGATCTATGCCGGGAATTTTGTCATAAGACCAAGCTAACAGATCACGGAATTCCTTGAAAAGGGATGTGAAGCATGCAATTTCCTCAGGATTACAATCTGATCCAATCTAAATGTTTTCCACGATACCCGTTTTGACCGAGATATCTATGACCATGGTCTTAGAAATATTTCCCATGTTCCCTTCTAAATCGATGTTTTGAATAGTCATATAAATGGAAGGGATTATCGCCGGTGGGTCAAAGGATGAGATTTGAGTAGTTATCGCATTTGGATTGAACATCAAAGCGTGATGGTGGAATTCTTCCCAAGGTCATTCTTCTAGAGACATGATGTCTTGAATAGCTTCGTCTGTAGGTAGGATTTTATCGAGGAGATCTTTAGAAGGAACTGTGATGGGTGGGGAGTTCATACCATTGGTCAAAATCATAGCCATGAAGGGTTTAGATGCAATTTGGATGGCTTGATAAGCCAACTCGGCTGGTGAGAGCAGCATCTGATCTCCATAGGAAGCAATGTCTCAAGGAGTCGGGAGGATCCATGGCTCGATAGAGCCATCAAAAGTGGTGGATATCATTGCAACTATATTTGGAGCCTCAGGCGGTGGGAGAGGAAAGCAACCCATTAGGGAAGATGGCTTCAGAAGACCGGTACCAATACTGACATAAGAGTCAGGAAAGCCTCCTATTAGGGGTACAGTGCTACTTGGTAATGTGGTACAATCAGGGTTGCAGAAGGATAACTAATCCACTGTAACTATTTTCCCATCCAATGGAAATAGGATGAGTTAGAAGACCGAAGAAACAATGGCAGTCATGGCGTAAGACCAACTGCGATTGAGCAATAGCTTATAGTTGAGATGGTGATCTATGACTTCAACATCCACGGTTATCGTTTTCCCACTCAGAGTGATGGGAAAGCTAGCAAGGTATCCTTTTGGGAGGAACGTGTGGCCATTGAAAGCTTTGAGGGAATTTGACAGTGGTGACAAAGTAGGAGAACCTAAAGCGAGCCAACAAGCCTGTGACATAACGTAGGTCAAGGCTCCCTCGTCAATGACAGTACAATGGATTGGTCTCCCTTTTGACACAACCTGCACTTGGAATGTGAGTTGGTGTGAGAGGCAAGTCTGAGATTTTTCCATATCAAAGATAGCTAGCATGGAATCCTGGGGGTCTATTCCACCAATGGCCGAAAGCAAGGATTTCCTTTGTGCTGGACAAGTTTGCAATACTTCGAGAGCAGACATGGCTAACGGTTCCTGCACCAAATCTTCTAAAATGTTGTAGTTTTGGGTGGCACGTGTAGAGGTGTTATGAGTCATGCATCGAAGTGTCCCTTTGGCGGGGAAATAATGGGGTCAGTAGTAGGGCATTCAATATGCAGATCGTTGGGTGGCGGTGGATTCGAACTGGTACCTGGTTCTTGACCATCTATGGTAGGATTTCCATAAAGCTTGGCTCGTGTATGAAGTTCAATACTTTCAATGCCATAAATGGTGGATGATCCTTCATCGGAAGGATGTGAACCACCATTTCCCCTTTGCGGGGGTTGTGGCGGGTTTGAAACCATGTGTTATTGTTGCTAATGTTGATTAGGGAAAGGATTATGAAGAACAGAAGGTTTTCTCCCAAAATCCTTGTTTGCGATAAAATCGGTGCATTCCTGTTACTAAGGACATTTGTATGTCAAGTGGTCCTCCGCACAGATCTTGCAAGGAAATTTCATGGGTTTCTCCTTCCCTTTGTCATTTTTGGTACCGTTTTTCTAATTAAGATTATTCTGATGGTCTCACTGCTCTTCTAAAGAAGATGTATTTTTCTTGTTCTTCTTATTCTTTCCACTAGGTTTTTGTGAAGTTTGCGCAGAATTAACTTCAATGGTAGGAAGAGTAGTCATTTGGTTAGGGGCAGTGGCAGCCAAAAATGGCTGGGAGGTTTTCCCCCAATACTATTTTGTGGTTATGCTAGAGATTGTGCCAACGAGACCATCGGCGTGGGCTCCGGGTTTCTGAGTAGCGGGAGGATTTGGGTTACCAGGGGCATTGGGGAGTAAATCATATAGTGTGCCAGATTGTGAGTAGATCAAATCCAAACGTTGGGCACGACGAATGCATTGATCTTCTGTAACCGCACCAGATAGGCCAATTTCTTTAGATATGTGGGGTAAGAGAGACTTACAAAACCAATTAGATAGAAGATGATCCAGGATTAGTGTTTTAACTAGCCTCCTCCTATGCCTCCATTCATGAATGTGATCAGAGATATGGGTGGCAGTGTCTTGGTGCAGCGAGGTTAATAGTTCTATTCCGGTTTCATATCTGATTGGTAATTGGAAGTTCTTTAGGAACTTTGTAGCTAAAGCACCAAAAGGTGTTGATGGTGGTGCGTGGTAATTCAATATACCACTTGGTGGCATTTTCGGTGAGAGTGCAGGGAAATAGTCGAAGCCGGATACTATCATCCACCATGGAATTAGATATAGACCATAAATAAAAGGTGGTGATGTGTGAGGCTGGGTCTTCCCCTTGTTTCCCATTGAATTTTGGGATGTCAGAAGGAATCTTGTGCGGTACTGGAGGCCAGAGTGGGTTATGATTGATGGGGTCATTAGTCAGTTTATAGATGTCAGGGATGTCTAGAGCTACTAAAAATGGCAATTGCGGGTTTTCCCCTGAATCTAGCCAAGGAAGTATTGGCTGACTATTTGGACCATAGGGTCCACCCATGAATGTGTTACCAATACGATAAGTAGGACTTTGATGAAAATTTCCTATGGGTGGAGGGGTAGGGATATATGGTTGCTATCCATAGGGCATATTATATTGCGGGGAGAATGGTTGGTTGCCCCCAGTATAAAATTTCCCCCCTAGTCTAGATGGAGGTTGGAGTGGGTTGGCCCACATGGACGCAATAGAGCTACCCAGAGGCATGCTACTACTTGCATAGTTCAGCAATGGCATAGATCCTACACTGATATTTAAACCACTTAAGGGAATAGTGTTAACAATAGGTTGTCTGGTTTGTCCTAACGATTGTAGGGGTAGTGGAATGTTCCCTGTTATTTGCATGTTGGTGACACTGCCCCCTAGTATGGAGGCCAATGGGTTTGAACTCAGCAAATGGTTCCAACTGAAAGGGTTGGTAAAAGGAACCAAAGTAGTCCCACTCGTGGGAGGGGAAACCGTAGGTCCCAACGTGGTCATCATAGGAGTAGATGCTAAAGGACTCAGTGAGTTACTCATAATTTTGATGACCTTAGGTTTGGGACTAGGCATAAGTTGACTACTGGGGTTACCAAGTAATGGCATAGAACTAAAAACTAGCGAAGAGGATGGTGGTGAACCTGGGATGGTTTCCATTGGTATCGACCCTATGGATGACAATTGCGAAATGGATGTTTGCGCGGCCGAAGACATTTTTTGGTGTGGTGGAATTTGAATTATCACAGTTGCCAACAGATCAGTGAGTGGAGGATTATAATGAGGTACGACACCTTCCGTGAAAGGTTCCTCTGGAAATTCCATATGGTATGAGGTTACGTGAAAATCAGGGTTTTTCAATGGACACTGCTCTTCCGTAGAAGGCACGGGTTCACCAAGGTTTAGTTCTTCCTCGGGAGTCAGAGGAGGTAGACCTTGCTATCGTCGAGACAGACGGCTTGGGCCGGACGATGCCACGGTGACTTGTTTATTTTTAACAATTTTTAATAAATTGTGATGTATTATAAAGTATCAATGACAGTAACCACACACCTAAAAAGAAAAAATAAAAAAGGACTTTCTAAAATTCAATCAGAAAATAGCCAGAATAGGGTGTCCTTTCTGAGTACTACCATTTGCTGGAGATGAAACCAAGTATCACAATAGCATCCAGAGAGGGTTATTCATAAGTAAAGTTACAGGTACTCTATAGCTTCGCTCGAACCTCAGACGATAGGTGTAAGCACTCTCGTGAAGACGAGTACCCTCCTAAAGACCGAAGACGGAGTAGGTCCATCTATTTTAGGTAGCAAGACAGCCCCTCCTCGTCACCTCGTGTAAGTCCCTAAAAGGTATGGCCACTAAAGATACCTCAAATCACAGACATCATCAGGGGGGTCATGTTCTAGGACAACATGCTATATGGGAAGAATACCTAGATCCCCGATCTAGTTTCAACATCCTCGAAGGGAACCCCACTGTATATAATTCCCACCGGATGCAGTCAAAGGCGGGATACCTTCTTGTGCACCCAAGTGTTGTGTCGTGCTTAGCTCCAGTAAAGGAGTGGTCCCGATAATATGAGTGCAGTAGGATTTCACTCATGAATGACTCTAGTTTCAAGTTTTGAGATCTTGGGTGATTTTCTCACATTTCCTAACCCAAGATCCTAGCCTGAACTATTGTTGGTGTGAGCTCAGAAAAATTAATGTGATTTATTTTATTATCACTTGATTCTTATTGTACTTGATTATTAGTCTTGCAGAGGGGCAGTGGACGTATGAAATGTAATGAGACTCTGACTAAAAAAACCATGCAAAAATATGCTCTAAATATTCAATTCGATGAAGATTATTTCTACAAGGAGAGGTTTCCTTTCAACATCCATGCACCAACATTCAAATAGAAAAGTTCAACCTTAAATATTCAGACATCTATTTATCTCATCTTAACAGTCTTTTAACTGAAATTTTCAGAATTAATCCAGTTAGATGCAGAAAAACTATAAAAAAAATTCTTCTAAAAAGAAAATGTATTCGACACTAAATTTTCAAACATGAACAAACAAACAGCAATTCCAGTTGGTAAACAAGCACAGGGATTCAATCAAGGAGTGGTTCTGATGGCCAAAAACTCTGCAACCAAAAATAACACAACACAGGGGTGAATAGCAATTTTTTGGCTGAGCAACCCACTGGTTCTGAGAAAAGACCGCGTTAGTGCATATACTAATGCACTATAATCAAATCTAGGCCATGTTATAATGCTCTGGAATACTAACAAAGACAGTGTTAGCCAGGGTAAAGTTCTTCAAATGGCCGAAAGGGGACAGGACTGAACTTTGTGAGATTTTGAAATGTCTACTAGGCATAAAATATGGTCAGAAGGATATGTGACAAGAGGAAAGAAGGAGGAATGAAAGAAATAATCCAGAAACTTGGGGTTAAAGTCCCTAGTGGAGTCGCCAATTCTGCTATAGGGTAAAATGCTTCAGTTTTTGGTTGTCGAATATCCCTCTCAGGGCTTTCCGGTGCCTGAGGCAGACAGTAAGATTAGCTGTATAGTTCACAAAGAAGATGCATATATGTTCATGTTAACTTAGACAACTCGATAAAAATGAGATGGAAGATTACTTCTCTTTAGATCTCGAAGTCGTTGGATAACACTAAGCAGTGAAGCAGGGATCCTCTTTCACTAGCTCCAAATCCTAACCCTGTGATCAATCAAAGCACCCGTGTAATCTCTACCACAATATACTTCCTATCAATTAAGTTAACATATGATAAAGATTAATTAATGCACATCTAAGCCACTCATCTCATGATATGTAAGTAATTGAGAAATAATAACAATATTAACACATTGAATGGAAAAAAAAGATACAGTTCTATTGATTTATAAAAAGGAGGATTACAACCATCGGTTGTACTAAGCCCTCCTCAGTCTTCCAATCTCTCTCTCTCTTTCTCTGAATGTGGTGATGTCTCAGTCAACAAGTTCTCAATGAACTTATTTGATCTTTGACCTTCACTCTACAACAAACGTTCTACTTCACATGTATTCAAAAATCCTTCGACCTTGGACCAAGAGCCTAAAGCTCCATTTTATAGGAGATGGAAAGGGAAAACCTTGCCTTTCTCCTTCCACTAGTTATAAATAGAAAAACCATGATGTTTCCTCAACTTTCCATGCTTTTTCCTTTCTTAAGAGTTTATTTGTTTTTGGCAAGACCCAATAAGAGATTAGTGCCTTGCAGTTTCTATTTTGCACTGACTCTCTATGAGAAAAAGTTGGAGTTTCAAATCATTCTCTGTGGGTTTTCCTATTTCAAACTCAAGAAATAGGTAACACTGCCCTCTAGGCTAAACAGAGCGTTTCCCTAGCCACTAATGCAACCTTTTCATGGATCAGGTGCATTATAATGCACTTTGGCTATTATAGGGGCATGTTACCTTGGTAGAAGTAGGTTTAGTTTAGGCCTCTTTATTCCTTCCATACTTATCTTCTCCTTTGAGCTTATGAGGAGATTATTTGACCTGTAACATTGAAATTGGAGGGCCATGCACTGACTTAGTGGGAGAGCCACACAAAAACCCTAAGGTTAGAGGGAGAACCTACCGTGAATAAGTGGGAGGCTTTGAAACCCCTCATTAATTCATAGTTTTTATCCAATTCCATATGTAGAGGAACAATGGATCCGGTGGCATTACTTCAGGAAAATATTGGGCCAAAGAATGTAGGAGCACACCACAAAATTCAAAAAAATGGCTATAATGTTTGGTGTCTCTCCAAAGAACCCAAAGGAACTCCTCAAGTATTTGGGGGATATGCACTGCCATCTGCGTGAGAAATCGATGTTTTTCAAGCCCAGATCGGTGGTGTTAGTGTCAGTCTCTATATCCTTTCACCAATGATCAAATGGACTCTTATCATGTCTTGGTAGGGTACCATAGTCAATTTTTTTTCATTTCACTAGGTCTTTAAGAAAAAAATTTCTTAATGGGCATTAGGTCTAGGACTATTTTCCACTCCTTTCAAAATTTTTAATTTTTTTTCCATGTCATGACTCAGCTCAGTTTAGCATCATTCAGATATTATCATCATTATTTTAGTCATCACCATCATGATTTCATTCAGTTCAGTGTCTCCATTAGGTCATAATGGTTTCAAGGTCACCAAAACTCTCATTTCATGCATAAAATTCGTCAATTGGATGAGTGGTAATAGGCAATTTTCTTCAATAAATTTTGATTTCAAAAAAGTAATTTTATGTTTCTATATGTAAAAAGTACTTCATGTTCTTAAAATATGTAGTTCAAGGTTTCAAAAAGATTCAATGTTCCAAATAAGACACAAACGTTTGAAGGTTACAAATTTCAAAAGAATTAAATTCATGCTTGAAAAAGACATGTGGGGCTCATCATCACTCAAAGATAGTCATTTCATGTTTATAAAAAGGCCAAAAAGGCCAAAAAGAAACTCATTTGCACTCTTTTCCTTTCCTAGAATCGAGCTCTCATCCATCATTTATCATTTCCTCACAAGTTTAGGGCCATACATTTTCAAAAATCGTGTTTTGCCTCTAGTCACTACGCTTTTCCTTCTGGCACTATGCTTTTCCTTTTGGCATTGTGCTTTTCCTTCTGCCACTACTTATTTCCTTCTAGCACTGTGTTTTTTGTAGAGGTGCTACGCTTTGTCTTAAAATGCTTCTAAAGGGTTGAAAAAGGTCTCCAAGCTCAACACAATATTTCATAAGGGTAAAAAAATTAAGTTGAAGCACTCCACACCCTCTTTCACTCAGTTTCTTCATTCCTATGGTGGAAAACTTGCCAATTTATTTTTGCGCTAAGCTTTTGTTGAAGACTATGTTTTTCTATTTTCAAAACATATAATCCATCTCCTGCCATACCATAACCTCCTAGGCACCCAAATACATCCCTAAAACCCTAAACCCCTCTCACTTTCATTCCCTAAGAACTATCCCCAAACCCTATCCCTAGTTGCTATGTTTTTTGGGCAGCTAAGAGTATAGGCATGTGTAAAAGTTCCCTAGCCCTATTCCCTAATCCTTTTAATCTCCCTTCACTTCCCTAAGGTCCCTAACATCCCTCCTCACCTCATAAATTTTTCCTGCACTCATCCCTACTTCCTAACCCCATCATCCAATTCTGATTTTCCCTTCCCCTGTTTTTGCCCCTAGGGTTTGCTATCATAGTCTACTATGGAGGAGGAGAATAAAAGTTATAACAAGGGTGGTAAAGTGTCAAGATACGAACCATCAAATACTCGGGAGTTTTTTTCATCACCACTTGCATTCAAGTGTTTTAACCATGTTGGGTGTTTTCAATTTTGTGAGTTGGTCCAAAAAGTGAAATATCATCCTGAATTGACCAGATTGTTTGTCACCAACCTCAAGAAAGGTCAAATCACTACTGTAGGGGTAACCTTTACCATCTCAACTGACATAATAGCAACAACCACAATGATACCTAATATGGGTGAAAACAGGTTTAAGGCCCAATAACTGGACGCTCAATTGTATCAACCCTATCTCAAGGCTCCATACAAAGATAACATTAAGAAAATATTTCCTTTTGGCAAGCTCCTTAACAATTTTTCACCTTTGATTAAGATCATCATGAAATATTTTACTTTTGAGGTGATATTTTCTAGGCTGTACAATTTTCACATCATACCACTTATGCATTTTAGCAGGGTGAAACTGCTCAACATACCCTACCACCTACATAGAAGTCTAGACAAGATGGCATAAAAAGTGCAACATAGAAGCAACGAGCTACAAAAAAAAAGCCTCTTTCATCACTCCCTCATAAAAATTATTTTCCTACATAATCTAGGAAAACAAGGCATATCTTGGGAGACATTCATTGAATAAGAGGTCTTTTTACCTTCTTCAAATCAGCCTAATATACCTGCTTCATCATCAACACCATCTACACGAATAGAAATTGGTTCATCTAGTAAAGTTATAGTGAAGAAGAATAAAGGAGGGTATAAATTGGTAAAAACCTATAAAATATGGAACAAGCTTGTTTTCTCTCCACAAATTGAGGGAGGGGCCAAGCTTACCTCACCAAAACAAGAAAAATCAGTGCGGCATGACACATCCATGCATGAGGAAGAATAAGATTTTGACCTAATAGACTTGGAAGCTAGTGATAAGCAAAAAAACTTGGAGAGGGTCATGAAAGACAAGGATGCTCATATCAGAAATATCCAATAAAACTTGGAAAGGGATAAATTCATCATTTCCTTCCTAGAGTAGAAAAACCATCAGCTGAAGGTCAATCAACTACTTTTAGAGAGCAAGCAGACTAAGACTAGTATGCTTGATATAAAGGAAAAAGAAGTGGTTGAAACTGAAGAGAATGATGAGCATTATTAGTTTTATGAGAATGAAAAAAATATGAGAAGGAATAGGCCAAGAACCATGGGCCTCAAAATAGCATTGCAGAAGGAAAAACAACAAAACCCTATAGATGAGGAGTTGAGTTTTGAAGAAAGGATAGCCAAAGAAATCAATGAGAAAATGGAGTTTTGTCTTCATAGAGTGAACACACATAAATAGAAGCTCCTAGGCAAGGCTAATAGGGACAATCAGATGTTGAGGCACATGGTTGACCATTACCACATAAGAAACAATATTTTTAATGTCAAGGTCAAGCAATTACAAGATAAGTTCAAGGAAACCCTAATAAACTAAAAGGAGAAGGGTAAGTTAGGTATTCTTGTTGATTCCCCTATGATTTCATAACACACCTCATTAGGACCTCATACATAAATTTTGAGATTTTTTGAAGAATATTTTGTTCAATTTCATGTTTTTGGTCAACTTTGGGAATATTTGGCATACTAGTCACCTTGCAAAAAGCGTAGCGTGGGCCACGCTACACTTTTTATGGAGAGCTCAAAATGGATAAAAATATACATTTATGGATATATTTTTACCTCTACATCAAATTTGGACACCTTGTAGCCCAATTCATCAGCTTTTACAAGGTGAAAATGGTCAAAAAAAACCTAAAAAGCACCTTTCTACCTTGTTTTTGGAGGTCACGCTACGCTTTTTGACCAATCTTGGGAGAATGAGTTTATGAAGGCCTTCCCATGGGTTATTTTAAAACATTAAAGATGTTCTATAAAGTAGAAAAACAAGGCTATTTTACTGTTCTTTCAGATTTCAATTTTGTCTTCGGAAAGGCACCTAAAAGTGGCCTCCAAAATGGCGCTACATTTTTGCAAGTTTCTGAGATTTTAATTAATTTTTCACTATGTAATTTTCTCGAATTTCTAGTTTGAATTTTTGTAAAATTCAAATGTAAATGTGAATGGTAAAAATGGAGTTTAATATCTGTCTTATCATCCATTTTGTTCTTTCAGGATATGCCTCTTGATGGTTAGATAAATAAGGAATCTTTTAAGTAAACTCCCTAGTGTGTAGCAGAATTTGGATAGATGCATATATTTGACTTTATTGATAGAAAATTTGACCTCCAAGGGAGGATTTAGACCTAAGTTGCTATATGAGGACTTTTTTAATCATTTTGAAAGGTTCGATGTTGTACACTAGTGTACTTTGTAATTTTGGCAAGAACTAATAGACAAAATTTGCAACTATTGTGGTGGGGTTCCTGCAGTATGTGCTTTAGCAGTATTTATTCTATTTGATATGTGTTTGAATGTATTTTACTTTCCATTTTAATTTCCATGATGTATGTGTTTGCTTTCTAAGTTGATAAACATAATTCATTGAGTTAATGCTCTATTTTGGAGAAGCTTCAAGTTTTTGTTCATTTTCCTTTGATATAAACGAATCCATGATATCCATGCTTCTTTTGAAACCCTATAAATCTACCCTATACACAATGACAACTATAAGGTGCTAAATTTTGTGCCTACCTTTCCCCATTACATCTTTTCAAATTTGATTTTCAAAGCCCTTACCCAATCCTGCTAGACCTAAACCACCATCCAATACAAAAAGAAAATAAACCAAACCTTAATCTTCATACCTAGCCTAAAATCCTCATCTCGCATTCAATATTTGGCTATGATATCATTTAAGGAGCCCTCTCAGCCTAGTAGGGCTAGCTACTAGGTCAAAGTGGTATGTGGATACCTTTGTCGGTCTCCTTCTCAACCCTTGGCCCAACCGGTGGAGTGTTAATATTTTGGCGCCATTGCCAAGGAATGAAGTGACAGATCATCCATGGTCGTACTAATATTTTTCATAGAATTATATGCCTATGGGTGATAGGTCCTAGTGTTGGTGAAGGTCGATACAAAATTTGGAGAGAATCAAGTTATGGATCCAAAGAAAATTCTAGCTTAAAAAAGATACACGAGATCAAATCTTGATCCTTGTCCAGCTTATCCTATTGAAGATCTAGAGAAACATGTCAGAAAGCAGAGATATCAACACTTAAATATTCATTCGGATCCATATTCATTGGTAAGATATACATCATTACCTACAAAAGTATTAGCCCTTGAAGATATTGCATTCTATTTGAAATTTGAATTGTCTTTGTTTAGATCAAAGTTAGAAACTTCATTTTCTTAAATAGTGTTTGATCCAGTAAGGTTGTCTGAGGTTAATCATTATCTGAAGTAGAATTTTATTCCTTAAAACTTGAAGTTAGCATATTATCTGAAGAATCTAAATCTGAGTCAGATTTTGATAGAAAATTCTAGAGACAGTTTGATAGATTTGAAAAAAGGTGAATTAGCTCCAATTCACATCTAAGAAAGATTTTATCAAGTATCAGCAAGAGTAATTTTCCATTACGACACCTTCTCAATTAGTTGTTGCATATTCTTCCATACCTTCTACTTCATCATCTTTTTAGTCTACCCCTCCCATTTTTACTCCTACACCACCTTTAGCAGGGTTCATGGCGAGATTTGCACCTCTAAGTTTACCTGGTCAACTTAATGCCTTACCACAAGGATATGTTCAAATAATTCCTCTCTTTGATGAAAAATCCAAGATTAGCGCCAGAAAACACTTAGTTAAATTCATTGACTTCATTGATCTAGAAGATATTGATGTCGATGATGAAAAAATGAGGATCATTGCCCAACACTTCTCTGGTGAGGTTAAAACATGGTTTCGTTCTTTGAATGCCAATTCCATAGAAAATCCAAAGTAGTTAACTGATGCATTTATAGCTATATAGGAAGTGAAAAGTAATCCACTGCAATTTCTATCTGGGTATGATAATTTAAAGAGAAATCCTAATGATTTAGTTCAGGATTTTACTACTCCCTTTAATCAGATATATAATTAAATTACCACTGAGATCAAGCCTCCTCCGAGTTTGGCTCTCTTGATCTATCTGGATGAATTTGATCTAGATATGGCATATAATCTCTAAGAAAGAAGTCTTGCAACACTTGAGGCAATGCAGAAAAATGATGTTAGTGTCGAAGAAAATTTGATGATAAAAAAGTCAAAGAATAAAAGTGAAAGAAAGGTGACCATCATGGAAGAACCATGCACATACTCTGATGCCAAATTAGATACCCTGATCAGGACTATGTAGAGAATGGTGGAAAGAATGTCTATCACTAAAAGGCAACCTGAAGCACAGGTTCAGAATCCTAATTTTAGAGGTCAGCAGCAGCAGCCTTAGTTTAGGATTAAACAAAGGGAACAAAGAGCTCCAGAGCATCCAACACAACAATAGATCCACACTCCTTTGCAGCAGAATTATGCTCAAGCAGTTGAAGAGGAAGAAAATATTGTGGAATAAAATAATTTTTTCACAAAGCATGGAAAACCTATCTTCCTTATCGAGGATGAAGAATACATTCAAAAACTAGAATTACTGAAATATGAGGACTATAAGATTGCAAATGATGGTGAGTTGGAGGTTCAATCCAATGATTATTAATGGGGTTATCTTAATTCTCTCAGCACACAATAGAGGCAATATGCTTTGAGGAACCAGGATGCTCCTATCACTCCTATTTAGAAGAGTACAACCCAAAACAAAGATACTAATCCAAGTCAAACTCCCCAAGCTAGTCAGAACAAAGGAAAATATTCTGCAGATGCAAATCAGACTAGGAATATTTAAGCATCTACGAGTACACCAAATAAAGAGAAATAAGGCCAAAAGAAAAAATATTCAATAAAGGACTAGCCCGACAAGAGGAACACCATTGAAAAATAGGTAGATAAACAAGTCAATATTTTTAGCTTAGAAAATGAAATCTTTAAGTTGAATGTTTCCATCCCCTTGGATGAGCTTGTTAAAAATTACCAATACAAATAGCATGTGGATAAAATGTTGAATG
Organism: Pinus albicaulis; assembly: GCA_034641835.2. NCBI lineage: Eukaryota > Viridiplantae > Streptophyta > Pinopsida > Pinales > Pinaceae > Pinus > Pinus albicaulis. Next base: position 1,449,993,960 of record CM076577.1, on the reverse strand, counting down.
TAGACCCTATGTTAGATATGGTTAGTTTTTAGGATCATCAACCTGAGCTCCTTTTTGGTCCATCCATAGATGGTAAACTAGAAGATAGTGACGTTCGCCCATTTTATCTTAGTTTGAGAGTTCATCAATGCATCCTCCATAATGCTATGCTTGACTACGGAGCTTCTCATAACATGATGGAAAAGGCCATAATGGAAAAATTGGGCTTAGATATAACCCAAACTTACCATGATTTTTACCCTTTTGATTCTGGTAGAGTACCTTGTCTCGGTCTCATAAAAGATTTGGTAGTTTCACTTGCGCAAATTCTTGCTAAAAATGTCATAATGGATGTGGTAGTAGATGATATATCTCCACAGTCTAGCATGCTTCCATCGAGGTCATGGGGAGTAAATCTAAGAGTTACTCTATAATTTGATTTCTCTTATGCCACCATCCCAATTTTTAGGAAACTAAGGAAGTTGTACCGGGAGACAAAAATGAAGTATATGATCACCAATAAAGAAAAACCAAAAAATCACCCGATCAATTCTATAAATATTGATCTTGAGTCCTTTATTTTGTTTCACGATTGTTGAAGAGGTAAATCCCCTCTGCGGACAGAGGCAATCCCTACTAGCCCAGAACGGGTCTAGCAACAATCATCAAATGCTACAGCGCAAGTTCCTAATTGCGAATAAACAGACCAGCGATGGAGGCCTACCTGGAGTCCAACGCTATGATTCGTGGAAGAGGTGGTGCTCTCGTTCCTTAGCCCTGGCAAGTAACGATCCTCATGATCTCCGTGAATGGACACCTGCACATGCAAGAAACAAAATGAATACAAGCATAAAATCCAGAATACGCAACTATATATCAGTCAGAAAGGATATAACTCATCATCATCATAAACGAAAACTAGAGTGGAACAATAACCAGTAGTCATTCATTAATAAACAATCAAAGGAGAGTACAACCAATTTTCTAACACTGAGATCTCCTTCGGAGGGGTTGCCAGTGGAACACGTCCCGCAAAGCCTACCAAGGATGGGGTAAGCCTCTCTTGGAATCTCTCGACTATAGTCTCCTTACTTGGATTTGGCCTTAAAGGGAGAATGAGGACTCTTGTAGCATAAGGCTCTTGGGCACTTGGAGATTCAAGATTATGGAATTCAGGACTAGCTTGCAATAGAGAATGGGCAAGCTTTTATAGATGGAGGAAGGGGAGTTGGGATCCCTATAATTGTGGGATTGGCCCTATCCTCAAGGAAGCTTCCATGAGAGGTGGCAAACCACTTCCCCAACATGGAATTCCTGGAGCTAAACCACCAAACTCAAGATAGGTACCAGTATGTGAATCTGTTGGGATGAAACTTCCGCCATTCTTTTTTAAAAAACACTCCTTAAATTGGCTGGTGCGACTGCGACTCTGGGACAGAGCGCCAGTTGGCGTGGCCTCTTTGAATATTTTACCCCATTGGCACGGGTATTGATCTGGCTCCTCGCGCCAATGCAAAAAGGGGTGTTTTCATGGTTTTTTGCAAGGAGATGTCTTTAGGGAAAATGAAGCTCATATTCAGAGGAGTGCAATGAAGGTGATTTCAAGGCATGACATTACTCACAGGTCACGGAATGAGCCCTCCAATATGCGGGACGAGGAATGGTAGGGACGGTGACAAATTACTATGTAACAACGATATACATTTAGATGATTTAGATATTTAAATTATAGAATTTGAGGAAATTTCAGAAATTTCAAATAGTGTCTGGGCAGTTTTGGATGAAAGACAAGGAAATCAGCCTAATACTTTAGAGAAAATATCAAAAATGTCATAGAAAGGTACATAAAATTTTGAAGTAGCCCAAAAGGAAGAAAAAAATCAGACTGTAGGATTCCAAATTCCTGATGATGAGAATGGTGTCTCGACCATGGATTTTGATGGTGCCTTAAAGAAAGATGGGGCAGGAATCAGAATTTGGATCCAAAGTCCAATTCATCAATCACATAAAATTCCAAAAAATGTGAGATTGTGTTCATATAAGTTGGATTTTGATTGTTCTAATAATGAAGCTGAGTATGAAGCATTGATCACCGCCCTCAAAATTCTGAGACTCTGAGCTTGTAATTAAGCAGGTAAAAGGGGAATACTAGGCTAAGCATCCACGAATGAGATCATATAGAAATTTTGTACATGAAATTCTCAAAATTTCTCCTAAATATACATTTTCAGTTGTGTTAAGAAGTCATAATATTATGGTAGATTTTCTTGCTACAACAACAAGTAACTTTAAGATTCCCATTTTCTCTAATATGAAGCTCTAAATTCATGTGAAACACTGACAAATTGTCCCCGACAACTTGAGGTATTGGCAGGTGTTCTGGGATGACAAACAGGTGAATAATTTTTTGGAGATGGAAGGTGAGTTTGAAAATTCCTTTGTTGATGAAGTATATGATAAAGACAATCAAGTGATCGAGGCTACTCAGGTTGATGTGTTACAGTTGAAAGATAACAATATTCCAAGGGGTCTTGTACCTTTGGAAGAATGTTTCATTCAAGATGATGTTGCCAGAAAACTGACTATGGTCCCTACCGAGAAATGTGTTGAAGATGTCCATATCGGAACATCAAACAATCCAAAAATGGTTAAGTTGTCCAAGTCCTTATCTCCAAAGGTGAAAGATAAATACATAGATTTCTTGTCTAAATTTTCTGATGTATTTTCTTGGGACTATGCAGATTTGAAATTATATGACAAGAATATCATTCAACATATAATTCTGGTCAAGCCAGATCAAAATCCCTTCAGAAAAAAGTTGAGAAAAATCAACCCAAGGTTGTTTCCATTGATAAAGAAAGAGGTAAATATACTTTTTAAAGTTGGTATCATTGTTCCCATTATATTTTCTTATTGGATGTAAAATAGTCTTCTGGTGAGAAATAAAATGGGAGAAATCTACCTTTGTATTGATTTCAGAAACTTGAATAAGGTTTCTCTAAAATATAACCATCCCCTTTCTAAGATGGAACATATCCTACAAAGAGTGGTTGGGTCCTCTCGAATGTCTCTTCTTGATGGATATTTGGGATATAATAAAAATATTAGTGCATGAGGATAACCTAGATAAAACTACTTTCATGACACCTTGGGCCACATTCAAGTATGCTAAGATGCCATTCGAGCTCAAGAATGACAGAGCCACTTTCCAGTGGGTGATGGATATTTCCTTCGCGAATGAAAAGGATATTTACCTAGTTGTGTACCTTGATGATTTGAAATTTTTCTCTCAATATCATGATGAGCATTTATATCATTTGAGAATTGTATTTCAGAACTGCAGGAAATTCAGGATTCCTCTCAATCCCGAAAAGAGTCTTTTTTCCCTAGAGGAGGGAAATCTTCTTATCCTTATCTTCTGTAGAGATGGTATCCATATTGATCCTTCTAGGGTTGAGGCTATTCAGCAAATAGATTTTCCAAGTAGCAAGAAGGAGATCCAAGATTTTAATGGTAAGATGAATTTATTAAGAAGGTTTATCCCAAATCTTATCGGGCATCTTCGAGAGATGACCAATATTCTCAAAAAGGAGAGTGAGGTAAGGTGGTTGGAGAATGCTAAAATTTCATTTAATTCAGTACAATTTTTCTTTGACAACCTCTCTTGTTTTGATCAGCCCTGACTATTCCATTAATTTCATCATATTTTCATTTTCTTCTGAACATACTTCGGCTGTTGTTTTGATGCAAAAGAATGATAAGGTCGAGTAGCTTATTGATTTATTTATCTGTACCATTAGATATGTTGCCCTAAGATATAACATCATTGAGAAGCAATCCTTGGCCCTGGTAAATGCATTGAAGGACTTTCAAGTGTATATCATTCATTCACACATTCTAGAATGTGTCCCTAATGTTGTAGTGAAGGATGTCCTAACGCAAAATTATCCAGAAGGTAGAAGAGGAACATGGATAGCAGCTATGTTATAATATGAACTTGAGATCAATATTACAAAGTTGGTCAAAGGTCAAGGATTAGCCAAGCTCATTGTTGAATCCAATTTACATGTTCTTGATATCAATCTCATTTCAGTTTTGTCCAAATAAAAATGATGGCCCACTCATGCAGGTATCAGATATTTTTCTCTCATATCCTTGGTATGTTAATATCATTTATGTTCTTAATCATCTTAATCCTCATCTAGACATGTCCAAAAGTAAGCGTAGGTCATTAAAGTTTAAAGCATCGAAGTATTCCATTTTGGACAACACTTTATATTGGAAAGACCTGGGAGGTATCTCCATGATCTGTTTGGTAGAAAATGAAGCCAAGCAGGTGATGGCTAATTTCCATAAGGGAGATTGTGGAGGTCACTTGTTTTGGAAAAAAATGGCAAATAAGGTGTTGAGGTTTGGATATTTTTGGCCTACTCTCTTTGAATACTTATATAAAACCCTGATGAGCTATCACGAGTGCCGGATATTTCAAGGTAAGAGGAAGCTTCTCCTGTTGACTTTACAACCTATATCCGTTGGAGCATCATTTCAGCAGTGGGGCCTTGCCTTTATTGGAGAAATCCACCCTACATCTTCTGCCCAACACAAGTTGATATTGACACCTACCGACTACTTAACCAAATGGATAGAAGCGATCCCAACAAGGCAAGCTACATATTTATTCATTATTCAGTTTTTGGAGACTAACATTTTGTCTCATTTTGGTTGTCCTCACAAGATCGTTACAGATAATGCGGCTGCATTCAACTCTAAGAAAATGGTTGATTTTTGTGACAAGTAAAACATAAAATTGGGGCACTCAAATGCATATTATCGACATGGTAATGGATTCTTAGAATCTTATAACAAGTCTTTAATCAACATTATAAAGAAGATGTTGGATGTGAACAAGAAGAATTGGCATAAGAAGCTTGTTAATGCTTTGTGGGCAGATAGGGTGAGTAGTAAGAATTCAATAGGAATGTCTCCTTTTCAATTGGTATATGGAGTAGATACAATTTTCCCTACATCACTTACAATCCCAATTATGAAGCTGTTACAAAAAGAACATAGGGAAGAGAATGATGTATAGCGTCGGGTAAATTAGATGATCCATCTTCAGCAAACTGGGGATGAGGTATTTCAAAACACTTCAAAGCTTCATGAAAGGATAAATAAGGTATATCACCACAAAAAAAGGGTAGATGATTTCAAAATTGGAGATTTGGTTCTCTATTGGGATGCTAGAAACAAGGAGAAATGGAAACATGGTCAATTTGAGAACCTATGGAAAGGACCATAAAATATTTCAGCCTCTTGCGGACATCATGCTTTTATATTATAGAAAATGAATGGGGATGATTGCATAGGAGGACCTGTAAATAGTAGGCTCCTTAAGAACTACCTTTTCTAAGAATACTTCTAAAAATTTCCAAATTCCATTTTACATATCAGTTTAATTTTTCTGCAAAGTGTGAAGCGAAGAATCATTAGAGCTTGGAGCCCGACATGAAGGCCATAAAGTTTGAATTATTTTCTGTTTTTTAAAAGTTCATTTAAATTCAAGTCAGTACAATTTTGAGTTATTTATCATGTCAAGTTTTCAGTATTGATTTTGGTTTTTAAACTTTTGACTCCATGCCAAATTTTTATGCTACTTGGTCTATGAGTTCTTGACACCCCCAAGGAGATTCCATCCCCAGCTAGAGCCAATGTTAGTATTTACATCCTATCACTAATGATCAAATGGACTCTTATCATGTCTTGGTAGGGTCCCATAGTCAATTTTTTGTCATTTCACTAAGTCTTCAAGAGAAAATTTAGTCACTGGGAATTATGTCTAAGACTATTTTCCACTCCTTCCAAAATTTGTAATTGTTGGTCCATGTCATCACTCAACTGAGTGTATCATCATTCAAAGATTAGCATCATCATTTGAGTCGTTACCATCATGATTTCATTCATTTAAATGTATCCATTAGGTCATTAGGGTTTCAAGGTCACAAAAACTCTCATTTCATGCATAAAATCCGCCAATTGGAGTGGTAATAGGAAATTTTCTTCAATACATTTTGATTTCAGAAATGTAATTTTATGTTTCTATATGTAATAATTACTTCATGTTCTTAAAATTTGTAGTTCAAGGTTTCAAAAAAATTCATTGTTTCAAATAAGCCACAAAAGTTTCAAGGTTACAAAGTTAAAAATAATGAAAGTCATTCTTGAAAAATATATGTCGGGCCCATCATCACTCAAAGATAGCTATTTCAAGTTTATAAAAATGAAAAAAAGACAAAAATGAAACTCATTTGCACTCTTTTCCCTTCCTAGCATCGAGCTCACATCCATAATTTATCATTTCCTCACAACTTTAGGTCCATACATTTTCAAAAATCGTGTTTTTCCTCCAATCGTTGCACTTTTCCTTCTGGTGTTGCGTTGTTCCTTCCTGTGAAACACTTTTCCTTCTAGCACTACGTTTTTCATTCTGACATTGCGTTTTTTGCAGAGGTGCTACACTTTGTCTTAAAAGGCTTCTAAAGAGTTGCATAAGGTTTCCAATATCATCACAAGCTTTCACAAGGGGAAAGCAAGTTGAAGCACTCCACACCCTCTTTCACTCAGTTTCTTCATTTGTATGGTGGAAAACTTGCCAATTTCTTCCAACGCTATGACTTTCTTGAAGGATATGTTTTTCTAATTTGAAAACCCTACAATCCCTCTCCTACCATACCCTAACCCCCAAATCACCCACATACATCCTAAAAAACCTAAGCCCATCTCAGTTTCATTCCCTAAGACCTATCCCCAAACCTTATCGCTACTCGCTGCATTTTTTGCGCAACCAAGAGCATAGGCATGTGTAAAAAATCCCTAGCCCTATTCCTTCATCATTTTAATCTCCCTCCACTTCCCTAAGGTCCCTAAAATCCCTTCTTGCCTCTTAAATTTTTCTTACACTCATCCCTACTTCCTAACCCCATCATTTCATTCCTTTTTTCTCTTCCCCTATTTTTCCCCTAGGGTTTTCAATCATAGACTACTATGGAGGAGGAGAATACAAATTATAACAAGGGTGGGGAAGTGTCAAGATATGAACCATCAAATACTCTGGATTTGTTTTCATCACTACTTGTACTCAAGTGTTTTAAGCATGTTGGGTGTTTTGAATTTTGTGAGTTGGTCCAAAGAGTGAAATATCATCATGAATTCACCAGATTGTTTGTCACCAACCTCAAGAAAGGTCAAGTCACTATTCTAGGGGTAAAATTTAGAATCTCAACTGAGATCATAGCATCAGCCACATGGATTACTAACATGGGTTAAAAATGGTTAACGACCCAAGAATTGGATACTCAATTGTATCAACCCTATCTCAAGGACCCATACAAAGATAGAATTAAGAAAATATTTCCTTTTGATAATCTCCTTGACATGTTTGAACCTTTGATGAAGATCATCATAAAATATTTTACTTCTGATAGGAGATTCTCTAGGCTCTGTAGTTATCACATCAAACTACTTATGCATTTTACTAGGGTGAAATTGCTTAACATGCCCTACTGCCTACATAGAAGTCTAGACAAGATGGCATACAAAGTGTAGAATAGAAAAAATGAGCTCTAAAAAAACAACCCCTTTCATCACTTCCTCATTAAAATTATTTTCCTACATCATCTAGACCAAATAGGCATATTTTGGGAGACATTCATTGAATCAGAGGTCTTTTTACCTTCTTCAAATCAGCCTACTAGACCTACGTCATCATCAGTGCCACCTACAAACAAAACTTGGTTCATCTAGTAAGGCTATAGTGAAGAAGAATAAAGGAGGGGATAAAGTGGTTAAAACCTATCAAAGAGAGAACCAGCTTGTGTTTTCTCCACAAATTGAGGGAGAGGTCAAGCCCATCTCACCAGAACAGGAAACATTTTTGCAACATGACACATCCATGCACGAGAAAGACCAAGATTTTGACCTAATATACTTGGAGGCTAGTGATGAGAAGGAAAACCTCGAGAGGTTCATAAAATAAAAGGATTATTATATCAAAGAGCTCCAAGACAACTTGGCAAGGGACAAATTCATCATTTCGTTCCTAGAGTAGGAAAACCATCAGTAAAAGGTCATTCAACTACTTTCAGAGAGAAAGTAGACTAAGAATTGTATGCATGATGTGAAGGGAAGAGAAGTGGTTGAAACTAAATATAATTATGAGCACGATGAGTCTAATGAGCATTAAAAACATATGAGAAGGAAGATGCCAAGAACCATGGGCCTCAAAATAGCATTGTAGAAGGAAAAACAACAAAACCCTACAGATGAGGAGATGAATTTTTAAGAAAGGATAGCCAAAGAAATCAACGAGAACAAGGATTTTTCGCTTGATAGAGTGAACAGAAATTTGGAAAATATCCTTTACAAGGATAACAGGGACAATCAAATTTTGAGGCACATGGCTGACCATCACCACAAAAGAAATAAGATTTGTAATGTCAAAGTCAAGAAATTGCAAGATAAGCTCAAGGATACCCTAATCAGAAAAAAGGATAAGGGTAAGTTTGATATTCTTGTTGATACCTCCATGATTGCATAAAAAACCTCATTAGGGAATCATACATCAATTTTGAGAATTTTTAAAGAAAATTTTGATCAATTTCATGTTTTTGGTCACATTTGGCAATTTTTGGCACAATCACCTTGCAAAAAGCATAGTGTGGGCCACACTACGTTTTTTTTGGAGAGATCCAAATGCAAAAAACTCTACATGGTTGGATATATTGTGACCTATACATCAAATTTGGACACCTGGCAGCCCAAGTCATCAGCTTTTACAGGGTGAAAATGATCAAAAAACACCTTTTTGCCTTGTTTTTAGAGGCCACACTACACTTTTTTACCAGTACTAGGAGAATGAGTTTTTGAAGGCCTTCCCATGGATCAGTTTCAAAAATTCAAAATGTTCCGGAAAGTAGATAGATAGTTCTAGTTTACCATTCTTTTATATTTAAATTTTGGCTTTAGGAATGGACCTAAGAATGGCCTCCAAAATGGCACTACGTTTTTGCAATTTTCTCAAATTTTAAATATATTTTCACTGTGTAATTTTCTCCAATTTATAGTTTGTCTTTTTGTAAAAGACAAAAGGTGAAAGTAGGTGAATTTAAAAGTTAAAATGTAAATGTGAAATGTAAAAATGGAGTTGAATAGGTGTCTTATCCTCCATTTATTGCTTTTAGGATATGTCTCTTGATGGTTAGATAAAGGAGGAATTTCTTAAGTAACCTCCCTAGTGTGTGGCCGAATTTGGATATATGCATGTATTTGACTTTTTTGTTAGCAAATTATACCTCCAAGGGATGATTTCGACTTCAGTGGATAAATAAAGCCTTTTTTAATCATTTTCAAAGGTTGGATGTTGCAGAATTTAGCTTGGAACATTAGTGTACTTTGTGATTTTGGTAGGAACTAATAGATAGGCTTTGCAGCTATTGTGGTGGAATTTCTGTGGTATGTGTTTTTCTAGTTGTTACAAAAAAAAATTTCACCGTGACTGAAATCCCCATCCCACACATTGGAGGACCATTTTTGTGACTAATACAAAGTGTCATGCCTTTCAAATACCATCATTGCATCCCTTGCCATGAGGAAAACATTCCTTTTGTTGACAATTTTCTGAGCAAACCATTAGAAACACATGTTTTTGGGTTTGCGCTACTAGAACATTATGTCATCGCACCAATGAGGAAGATTAAAAATAGGCCCCATGTCCATTGGCACTCTTTCCCAGTTAGCTACCCGCTCCAAGCTATTTTTGAATTTTTTTTTGAAAATAGAGGTGAAGTTTCCATCATAACAAATTCGTGGGCGAGTCAGCTTGAGTGGTTCAACTGAATAACTATGACCACCCTCCTTTGGCCTCTTGTTTACACCTTTTGGGGAAACCTCCCAAAGGATAAGGCCTCCCTTCCACCATTGTAGGGAGCCCAACCTCCTCCTTTCCCTTTATAAATAAAGCCATCTCCCATTGATGCACTAGCTGAACAATCATAGCTGAAAGGCTGAAGAGAATTACTAAACATCTTGTTGGTGAGATAAAGAAGAAAGAGACCTTTGTTGAGAGAGAGCTTAGGCTTGTGTCCTCGTCTCATCCCAATTCCCCAATGATCCTTTGAGACGCTCTTTGACTGAACCCACTGAAGGAGGTTGCGATGTCAAGGCTCCAGTTGTAATCTCTGTCTTCTATTTATATATACATGACTATTGTTTGGTTCCCATCTTGTGTTAATATGGTTTATTTTACACAAAGTGTTTAGTCCTTATTGACTGAATAGTTAGCTATGAATGAATTTATTGTCTTTTATATCGCTCTTGTCTTTGATCTTTGTGCAGGAATACGAGTACGATTGTTGAAGGACCACCACCTGTCGAGACAGAGATCAAGAGGCTAACACAATTAGAGCTGCGAAAATTGCGTTGGACTCCATGTAGGTAAATCTACCCCAAACTATTTCATTTTTTAGCTAGGAACCTACACCTTAGTTTGTTCCCTTGTTGCTAGACCCACTCTAGGGCTAGAGAGATCGCCTCTCTCCGCAGAGGGAATTTACCTTTCCAACAAGTTGGTGACTCCACTGGGGACTTAGTGTGAGTTTTTTTGTCTCATTGGTCATTTGGAATTATCCTTGTCGAGTCGACTTCGATCGTTTGACTGCTTGCTTGTATTTTTTAGCTTGCTTAACTATTTAGAATTCTCCTGTTCAGCTCCAGAGTGTCAAAATTGACCTTTGCTCACTGGTTCTTCCCTCCTCCCATAGTTATCTGCCTTGGTGCAATTTTTGTCTAAACAGTCACACCAATTTGCGCTTGTTTCTTTTGTTGCAGTAGCGCCAACCCTTGTTTGGCGCAGATTACCACCTCACTGTTGCGCCGAATCTTATAGGATTTGTTTTGACCCTTTTGCTGAGTTTTTGGTCATTTTTTCTTGACTCTTGGTTGTTTCTTGATTTGCAATTGGTCTTTTGGAGTTGTTTTGATTGCTATAGGCTTGTTATTCTCAACTGTTTTTATATTCTCTCATTGGTGCAATTCATAGCCCTAGGGTTTCTAGGTGTATTTCACTCACTGAGCCTTCTAATTGAAGTTTAAGTCTTTTGGATTTGTTCATTTCGATTCCCTGATTAGTTGTATTAGTATTTCTTGATCGTTTGAGTTTCCAGTTTGTTGAACGATTAATTTTTTTTTGTTTGAGTCTCCATCTCTTCACTTCGAGCATAGATCACATTGCTCGTTTGGGTCATTTTGAAAGCTTTCTATTTTTTTGAAAGAGTGCATCATTGGTTTGAGTACATTTTTATGTTTGTATTGATTTAAAATTGTTCATTTTGATATATCTATATTTTTAGTGCTCTAAACTACTGTTTGATTTGATTTTTAATGTAGTTATTGCATTGTGTGCTTCATTCATTCAAAAAAACAAAAAAATTGCATTCTTTCATTAGCATTGGAAATGAAAATTTCTTTTGCATAACTAGCGCTTGATGAACTAGGAAAGAGTTTTTTGTTTCTCGTTTTGGTTGTATTAGATGCATTAGGGTACTTCATCGTATGTTTTCATTGTTTGATGCTTTTTGAAAAATATCTATCCTTCTCTTAGTTAGCATTCATCGAATGGGAAATGATGTTCTTTTTCATGTAGTGTGCATTTAGGAAAGTTAAGATCAAATTCGGTAGGGCCTTGAAACTGTAACATTAATTCAAGATAAACTTTAAAATTTATTCAATTAATCTAAGGAAGAATTGTAACATAATGCAAACATTTTTTAGAGGTCTAGGCTAGTGACGTGTTCCAGCGTCATTAAACCTAGTAGTTTTCGTTTTCCGCTTGGATTTAGACAACACTAGTATGGACTTGTGCTCCTCGTACCATCGTGTATATAACAGGAGACCCTCATAGGTTAAAATCCTTTATCCACAGGAAGCCAAGTCTGCCGCCCTGTAACCCTAATACACCGAACATAGCATTCAAGGAGACTACGTGCACGTACGTTAAGTCCTTCGTCATTTCTATTTCATTTAATCACCAAGGTGTATATGGCGGTTCGCGGAAACTTGGTACACCCTCTTGCTTAGATTACCTGAGTAGGCATTTAAATCCTTTCATGAATCCTTAAAAAGAGAAGAGATCATCGAGAAAATTATCCTTTCACACTCATTTAAAATTGAAACAACAACAAAGTTTTGTTCCAGTGTTGTAAAATTAATTACCCACGATCACATGTCTGTTAAAATTTCTTTACTTGGATTGTTTTTTTAATTCTCTAGAGTTTGATCTTGGAGCCTTCGATTGGCTATCTCATTTTCCTTCCTATGTTGAAATATTTTCACAGTGGTGGAACCACCAGTTTCGTTGTCTTCTTCACTACCTCCTAGTGGTAGTTCTTTTCCTGACGTTTCTTTTGAAACCCCTCAGTCCACTAGGTCTCCTGAGCTTATGCAAGTTATTCTCCCGAGTTTTCAACCTCTTGCTACCTGGTCTCCTCCTGAAGAGTCAGTTGAGTTCAATTGGCCTCCTCAAGGTGCTTGGTCTGGTTTTGGAAGCGAGGAATAATTCCCTCCTCTTTTTTTGTGATCACTATTTTTAGCGGGTATTCATGGGTTAGAAATGGAGACATCTCTGAGTTCTCAACAACCCCAAGCTCGTATCAATCCTCCACATCACTATGATGTCTATGGTAACCCCATTTATTTGCCTCCGATCCAAATCAGGTTGTTTATCTGCCTTCAATTGATCCCTATCAGACTATTCCTCATCGAGGACCATTGATACAGGTGCAACCCTCGGGTCTACATGGAAAAACTTTGATCCAACAGGGACAACCTTATGGTCTATAGGGAAAACCCTTACAAGGTCAACCTTTGGTCCAATAAGGAAAACCCTACGGTCCTTCTAGTCAATCTTCATATCAACCAGGAGCGTCTTATGTTCTTGGGGGGAAAATGTGTCCACCACAGGGACAACATTTTGTGCAATAGCAGCAACCTTACATTCAGCAAGGCCAAACTTTTGTACAACAAGGACAACCCTATAGTCCTATTCCGCATCAAGCTGGTCATCAAGGAAAACCTAGTCCATCGCAACCATCAAGCCAACCTCTTCCACAAGGGCAACCTGGTGGCCCTCAGTATCTAGGAAAACCTACTCAATAAGGATAACATGCCCAGCCTCGACAGCTGATTCAACTTGCTCAACCTGCTCAGTAGTCGGTTCAACTTGTTCAACCTCCTTAGCAGCCAGTTCAACATGTTCAACCTGCTTAGTAGCTCATTCAACCTGCTCTGCAGGTACCACCTGCTCAACCTTAAGGTGCTACTTACCATCCTCAAGGTAATTATCACGCTGTATATAGTGCACCCCAAGGTTTCATTTATTACCCTCAAAATCAATCCCAGATGGTATATAATCCACCTCAAGGCAATGCTTACATTTTGCAACAGAAACCATATGTTCCTCAACAAGGACCTCAATGGTATGCTCAGAATCAGTATCCTGGTCCTCAACCCTAGTATGGGTAGAACTATTAGGCTTATAACCCCTATGGCTAGAATCCTCCAAGAAAAAACATATGGGGGAAAAATTTCTCCCAGTCTAGGTGGAATGTTAACATTGGTCCTTATCAATGACCTACAATGCCTTTTAATACTCAATTTCCATTTCTCGTAACGTTGGAACTGTATGATGTGTCCAATTTGAAAAATGATCATGTTAGCCCCCTATGAATTTTTTGACAAGCAAACTGGGGGCTAAAATGTTTCTGAGCCTTCAAGGAATGCATTTCCTCTGAAAACACATCATCCTTGAAGCCTCCTTGTGCCTTCTGTTAGTGTCATTCCCTACCTTCAGAGAAGTTTTCCGCAACATGTTCAGTGCCAAATCATCCTCCAAGCAGATCCAACAGAAATTGCCTAAAAAGAGCTTTCCAACGGTATGCTACACTCTCAAAATTGACATCTAGATTGAATTCTATGCCTAAGTGAATTAAAAGCCCTTATATCCCCATTTATCCCCTAGTTCCCATGTTTCCCTTTTAACTTTATGTTTAAAGTTTTAATATTCCCTTTAAAACCCCTTCTCCCCCTTTTCAATTATAAAATCGCATTGTAAATCATTTAAAACAAAATATGTGATTTATGTAGCCACTTCGCCTTTCCATACCTATTAACTTTATTATAAAGCTTTGTATTATATATAACCTCACCGCAGTAAAATCACAATCGAAAAATCTAATCAATCGCATGTTCTATTTTGAATGCTCCGATCACTCATCGAAAATATTTGCGATGCGATTGATCCGATCGCAAATCCGCCCGATCGCACAATCACAAGTCCATCCCTTTGATCATCGCATCGCAACTCCGATCCAATCTACACGATCGCACCTTTCCCCTCTGATCCTCCAATCGCACCTTTCCCCTCCGATCCTCCAATCGCACTGCCTTTTTGATTGATCGCATCACAATGTTCTTTCTCCCAAGTACGATTCCCTCCCGCTCCCGACCTCCGATTGCGATTAGACCTATCGGGCCCCACCACTTAATACTTCCGCCTTTTCATATAATTTGAGAAATTTCCTTTGTAAATTGGAAATTCGGATGATTTTTGGTTTTACAAAGGATTTGCTCCAATCACATCAGAATTTTTGTGTTATTCCTCCTGCCCCGCTCCCCAATTCCGATTGAAATTTCACTGTTATCTCTCCGCTCCCGCCCGATCCCAATTTCGATTAATATGTGGATCCCGCCTACCCCCCCCCGTCCCTTTTTCCCATGAAAAATAGGTTCTTCCCTTCACTAAAGGAAATTTTCATTCAAAAGAAATGTTTAATAAAACGGTCAGTTTTCTCCAAACGGCAAATGGAAAGTTGGAGAGTCTGAGGTCTAAAAACTCAGAAGTAGGGTCACAGAGAGGCCATTTCAACATCGGCCAGCGTTACATTAGCAGAGTACTTTTCTCCAAAAGGACACCTCCTGCAGAGGTCTCCATGCTCCCTCGAGATTTTAAATGTATTTTACTGACAGAAGCTTCTTAAAGGCCTGTTAGACAACAGTCACGGAGGTATGGAAAGGCACGCAGACTTTCATCCGGTTAACCAAATTCAAAAGGCTACCATAGAATGACATACAGCCGAAAGGACTTCAAGAACGCATCAGAGGTCAATCTCGACCTGACAGAGGCTACCAAACAATATATAGAGTACTTACAACGAACACATATTGCCATTAAGTAGTATGGCCGTGAACACTTCTGCCATTCTGTCTTAATGAGATACATTTAATTTGTATCTACTTCTGCTATTATTCTCTTCTCCTATAAGAGCCCCAGGAACGATATTGTAAAGGTTGTTGTTCGGCTACTTGCCGTTGCTGTTAGAGGGATTTATTTTTACTGTTAGAACAATTTTGGGAGGGGTAACAGAAGTAGTTTGTATGTAATAGGCTGGGAAGAGAAATTTTGGACTGTAACAGCCATTGAGCTCAGATGTATGTGACTGGTTCTGCATCATTAATCAAGAAAATTTCACAGAATCCTGGTCTATTACTATTGGTGATGTTTTTCTCACTCTATTTATTACATTTTCATACTGTTTCATGTTCTTCTAGGCTTGCATCAGAAATCTGGCATAGGATTTTCCCTTGTTAGGCACCTTATGTTTCTCCTCTCCTTGCCTTCAATGTTTTCTGCTTAATGTGTCATCTAAGGATTGGTTTCAGTTAATTTAACCAGTGTAGTGGATGTCATTGCCTACTAGCTGATGTATGAATTAAATGAATCTGTTCTTAGATGTTCTAGGTGGGTTTAGCTGGAAGATTTGGGAACACTGGGGATTAGAGTTAGTCCTGTCCACTGGGATCCTTGTGCGACCCGTTGACCTTTCTAAGATCTCTTTGTTAAACTTATCCCTATTTTTTTCTTGGATTATGCTAAAGCTGACCTGGAGTTAAATGACCTATGGTCTGACCTATAAGCTGCCCCTTTTTCTATCCATTGAAAGCTCCCTCTGAGTATGTCCAAGCAGGTCTGGAGTTAAATGACCTCTGGCCCGATCTATAGACAGAAATTGGGTTTTTTTCCTTCTTTCACCTTCTTCCTTAATCTTCCATTCCATCATCTATCTAAGAAGATGCTTTAGTATAGATGACTTGCCCTCTGAAAGCCTTGGCTAGTTGTTGCATGTAATTCCCTTTCATGACTCCATAGCCCAATGGATGGCGCTTTCTTGACCTATCCCCTTTGCTAAAACATCCTACTGCTTTTTCCCTTCTATCCCATTACTTTCTCAGTCTATGATCTCATGACTCAACCCAGCAACCAACCAACCAAAATTATTTTAAACCCCCCTTCGTGTTTCATAACTAGCCTAACATCTCATTTGAGCTTCAAAGATATATATCATTCTTTGTTTTATTGGAGAGATCCCTCTCTGGACCTAGGAGGGCTAGATCCTAAGGTCTGAAAGTGGTTCTGATGTTGTCTCATCTTTTGGTCTTTCCAATCTGGCCAAAACATGGGAACCTGTTGTGACCAGCAACAACCCTCCTTTTTATTTAAAATTAGTAATAATACTAAATAAATGGGGACCATTAGTTAAAAAATCCAAAAAAATCAATTAGGATTTGTTTTCCTTTTCAAATAAAACTTTCTATCATAACTTAGGGAAATCCCTTAGAAGAAACCTTAAGAAACACTTAATTTTATGATAGATTACAATAAAATTGTTCTTTAAGCGAAATAGCGCATCCATCGCAAAATGGTATATATCTTTTGTAAAACTGAAAATGCGATTTTGCGATAACGAGGTATAAAAGCTTCATAATAACATGTTGGTCACGTATCGCATATACGTAAACAAGAAATGTTAAAACCAAACTTTTTTGCGATATTTATAATTTTTCTCTTTGCGCTATTTACAATTTTGCGCTTTTGCGAGATTTGCGATGTGCGCTTTTGCGCTATTTCGCAATTTGCGCTTTTGCGCTATTTACAAAATTGCGATGGTTTCATTTTGCGATATTGCGATATTGCGCAGAAAATCGCAGATCGCAATGTCGCAGATTCATAAAAGCGCGTTGTTCAAAGAAAATCTTCCCATATATCAATATTTGTTATGCGCTTTAATGATTGGATTAAATGAATGGATTGTCAATTAATGGTAAATGAGATTTTGTTTTGATTGAAAGTCGTTTCACGTTATAATAATATATTTCATCCGCCTTTGCATTTAAAACTATCTCATCACCTTTCTTATGCCATTACTCTCATTTAACTCGTAAAACGCAGGCACGAAGGAGCAAACGTCTATACAAAGCATTCACAAAACACTATGGGTAAGAAAGAGAAGAGCTCGAATTCTGAAAACAGAGAAATGGCTTCACTGTATGCAGACACCGCTTGCAATAAGGATGCCGGTATAACCACATGGGAAGGAATGTATAATTTGCTGGAAGAGGAAGATCTTGTGGTGATAAAAGTTGCGGCTACAGCAGGTTCCAGTAGTTCATCTGAGGCAACTCTCAAAGAACTGTCTTGTTCATTTCTGCATAGGATAGCGGCGAGGCCAAGGATTCTCCCGTATACGGACATGGTGAAATGGGTGTTGGATAGCACCGATATTTTAGACAGGCAATTTAGAACTCCATCTCAAGAGCTAATCGGGTCATTCACCACGGAATATTTGAGGCTGATGTATAAGTTGCCAGAACCTCAGGCAACTTATAATAAGCAATTTATGGAAGAATTTGCCAGAGAGCATGCAAATTTGTCAGAATGCACACAAGAGTGGACCAAAAGAGATGAACCGTTGAAGAAAAACAAACAAGGTATGTACAGTACTGGTTCACTTACCTCTCCCTATTGTTTTGCTGCTGCCATGTTATGCAGGCTTTTTGGAAAGCCTGACATAAATATGATCTTGCCTAAATGGCTCCCTTTGTTACATGCTGTCGTTAGTTCTACAATTGTAGATTGGGCCAAGATTTTATCTGATAATTTGACCACTGCCATTTTCCATTATCGGTCTAAACGAAGTGTTTCTCAGCGGGTTTATCCGCCTTTTTATTTATCTGCTTATGTCATGGACGCTACCTGTTTTGTCTCTAAATTCCCTTTGATGGGTTGGCAATGGACTATCCATGATCCTTTGCCTATTCATGTGTACCATAAGGAACTATGGGAGTCTAAATTTATCCCCCATTTTTACAAAATTTTCCATGGTATAATGCTGCCATTGTACAGAACATTGCACAATAAAGATGCCCCAAGGTTATGTCCAGAAACTGAGGTCGATATTCTCCCCGTTGCGAGATGGTTCGGAGAAGAATTGTTCACTTATATTAGGGTTTTTGGAAGCTTTGCTTCCCCCCATGTTTTACCCCTCTATATTCCAGATAGACTTGTTGCTCGAGAGATTGCTTATCAGACATGTGGCCAAGGAGGTTTAACAAAGGAATTAAAAGAGAAGAAGAAAGGCATTTGGCCACAATTTCCCGTAAACTATGGAACATTTTCATTGTTTGATGTTGGTCACGCATTCAAAGAAGTAAGCAACATTACATGCTTACAGCTGTTTAAATTTCCGAGAAGGTTATTTGACCCAAATGATATTGTTAAAAATTTTACCAATGCAATCAGAGTAAGGGAATTTTCCAGGGAACATGATCTTTTTGATAACATGTTCCAAACAAAAACTTCATTTAAAGAGGTTTTGAATTCAGCTCAAATGCAGTTATATCCAGAGGAATTCCATGAATTTAAACTTTACAGAGAGAGAAGACTAACTGCTATTCCTTTATAAAATCTACGCTTGGAACCCGCAAGGGAGAAAACTCCTAGTGTTAGTCTTAACGGTAGTTCGAGTTCAGATAAATCCAAGTCAAAATCCGAAAGAGAGACTTCTGAACATTCCAATAAGTCTAATGAAAAGGAAGATAAAATTGAAGAATCAGGGAAAGATTCTGCGCAATCAAAAGAACTTCCTAAGCAACAAATTTTGACTTCTCAACAGACAAATCCTCCTCCTACCAATGTACAACAACAGCCAGTCACCATTGAATTGGACAAAGAATGGGAAAGCTTTAATCAAATGATTAATGTAGAAGGACAGAATGTACAGACCCCTATCCAGACAACCAAAGTTTTGAGCACAAGAACAAGCAGCACAGTCACAGTGACTGAGCACATACCAATCACACCCTCAGCTGAAATTGTACTTAATGTAGAGGAAATTCCTCCTCTAGATGTATTCTATAGCCCAAAATACAAAGCAGTAGTGAAGAAACAGAGAAAAAAGAGAAAGTTAGAAGGTGCAATTGCTACTAAAGCAGAACAACTAGATGTTTTGTGGAAAGATCGTGCCACAGAACCTACTGATAATCTCGCTAAGTTATCTCAAATGACAGGGGCTTATGCTTCTGCAACGATTGACAAAGAATTTGAGATAAAACTCTTGTTGAATGAAAAAGAAGAACAGATAAAAATTCTACAATAGCAATTGCAACAGGTACAGGCCAATAATGAAGCGCAATTGAAACTTGAAGAGTTACAACAACTTCAAGAAATGCAAATAGGACATCAAAAAAGCTTGGCTGATAAAGAAAAGCAAATACAGATTATCCAAGACCAGCACAAAGATGATCCTAAGCTTCCAGAATTTATTTCAGAAACTATCTCTTTAAACAATCAACTACTGCAACTAGAGGAACTTTTATGCCAAAAAATCTTGCAATGGAATTATTTTTTCCAAGAGAATGATAGAATCACAAATCATGTCGTAGATTTATGAAATGATTATGATTTGATTAATGAAAAGATCAATGATTATCTGGTATGGCAAAAAACAGAAGAAGGCAAAAAAACCGGTGCACCCATTATTAATGAAAACCAAAAAGAAATACTTTTCAATAACTGGGATGCACAAATCAGAAGGGCAGAGAAGGCAGCAGAGGAGGCGGCTACAGCAGCAAACAGTCTTACTGACTGTGTAAATGAAAATTTACACAAAGAAAATTTTATTTCCGAAACTGTTCCTGGATATCTCCCACAGGCACACCAACTACAAGCAGAATGGAGGCAAAAAGCAGAAGAAAGAGAAAAATCAATCCAAGGGCTGACAAGATTAAATTGGGACTCTTACTGGACATACTTAGTGAAGCTACACAGTCAGCACAGTGCGCTTAGTTGTATCATCAATTCTACAGAGAAGATTGCGCCTACACTTGCCAACTCTGTCCTTTCAGGACAGTTGAATTCTGAAGTCGGTCAACCACATCTTCTGAAAACTATGCTAGATGCCTGCAAGTTTAAAGATCAAGTTCATAAATAGTTAGTTAATAGTCTTTATTCTTATATTTAGTTTTAATTTTACTGTATTTTAGCCTAGAAAAAGGACGGTCATTAAACCGAATCCTTAATTTTTGTAATAGACTATTTTTAGAATTAGCTAAGTAGTATTTAAAGCCCTCTCATGCATTTAGAGAGGGGTCCTGGATCTTAATATTTTTGACTTGGAGATTACATTTCTGTACTCCATTGACTTATATATTTTTTAAAAGGATCACATCTAGTGATTTTATGCGAAATTATCTTTGAAGTGTTGCATTTCTGTACCTTGGAATTTGATTTTGCATCAGAATTACTTGATTAGAGTATCAGATTTCATTTGAAAGCTTTCAAGATGAATAAGGTATTTCTATCTATTCACTATTGATTTCTTTTGTTTTATGATATTCGCTTTAAAATTTGCTATCATTTATATATGTTTGGTTTTCACAACGTTTCTTTTTATATATCATTTCTGAGTATAATTGAAACTTTATCTTTCATAAGTATATATAGATGATATACAATGATGAATGCAATATGCTAATATAAACTCTGTTTAATTTCTTAAACATATTTATCTTTATTTTTTTCTACACATTTCAATTTAAATGATAATACATTTTTATGGTTATTGTTAAATTGGAATAATCTTAAGTTGTATTCATATATAATCGTCCGGGTTAGTGTTAGAATTTCTTTATCAGTATTTAGTTTAAATTAGATAGTTTTATTTCAGTCAATTTAGTCTCATTTTCACTCATCCAAATCAACCCATCACCAACCCATTAGCTATAAGGAAACTGGTCCTTCAAATCCAGTCGGAGCCACCATACCAAACGGAAAAGGAGCTGTCCTAAGGTCCCGACCGGGTGGTTTTCCCCAACGTTTGAAGCAGAGATTTTCTAGGCTTCAACATTTTTGGCGCTAGAAGGAGGGCATGAGCTATGAATGGAAAGTAAATCTTTAACTACAAGCCATTCTGAGAGCAAAAAACCCTCATTAACTTCTTCAATTTCTTCTGAAATACAAAATGTTATAGAAGGAATTGAGAAGAATATTCATTCACCCACTACCAAAATCTCAAAACAATTAGACAATCAAAATCCTGAGTCTCCTGAAGTTCAAGATTTAATCCATAAATTGAAAGGATTTTCATTATCTCTAGATGAGTCTGAAATACCTGAAGGTAGTGTAACTTCAAAATTTGTTTCTTCAAAACCTCTTACTAGGCTTCAAAGTGAAAAACTTGGCATTTCTCCAAAAGAATTCCCTTTACTAGTAGATTCAAGACAAGAAAAACTCAATTGGAATCAGTAAGTGATATAACTTCTTCATCTCATATTCAATTACTGGTTTCTGAAATCCCAACTCAACAAAGTACAGTCGTTTCCACATGATCTACTCAATCATCATCAATCTCAACATCATCTATTCCAACAACTTCTATTCAGACACCACCAGCCTCTAGTACTCCTCCAATAGTTGTTTCGATAATGGCTAGACCATGGGCTACTCCAGAGGATGTCAACATGCCTACACCTTTACATGATTTACCTGACAATCCTAGAAAATGGCTTCCAAAGTTTAGTCCAAATCTTAACATTCAAGCTGAAGAACACATCAATAAATTTATGCTGGCTGTAAATTTGAATGGAGTCGTACATGAAGATGTTGTAGTCAGACTATTCCCTTATACTCTTCAAGGGGCAGCAGGATCCTGGTACTTTTCATTACCTTTAGGATCCATAACAAGTTGGGCCATTTTTGCAGATCATTTTTTAACCAAATTTGGAGATGACAGATCAATAGCTACTTTAATCAACGATCTCTCAAATTTGAAGGCAGAGCCCAAGGAACCCATTAAAGATTTCAACGCTAGATTCAACAAACTCTTGAACAAAATCCACACAGATTCAAGGCCTAGTGAACAGGTCAGAAGTGAATGGTACATAACTGCCTTACCCTCAAACATAGTAATTTTTGTAGATAGAGCTGCAAAACCTACATTAGCCGAGAATATGAAAGAGGCTATTGCAGTAGAGAAACGAATTATTTCTCTAGAAAAGAAAAATGCTATTGAGGAAAGGAAATCAAAGAAGGTCAGCTTCAAAGATGATCCAAAGAAAAAGGCCAAAGACCCATATGACATGGAAGGTTTACAGAAAGTTCTTAAAACCATGTCAAATGAAATGGTTGAAATAAAAAAACAAGTAGTTGAAACTTCTACCATAAAACCATTCCAAAATTTCAGAAGAAACCAAGTTGAATCTAAACCTCCTAATGCAATCCCTAATGCAGAATCAGAAGAAGAAGAAGAAGAAGAAGATACATCTTTATTATCAAATGAGGAAGATGAGAATTAAGAAATAGCGGAATTGCATGGAATGTGGGATTTTATTCTCCCTAATTCTGATAGTGAGGTTGAACAAGAAGCTATGCCTGTAAGTACTAGGAGTAAATTTATATCGGAACCGGTGCAGACAGTTCCTAAAAAGAAAATCACAACTCCAAGTACCAAAGATAAATCCCCTGCAAAGAAAGCTTCTCCATTACCTACTCAAAATCAGCCATCTTCTTCTAATCCTCCTTCATCGACAACAAAGACTTTAGTAGTGTCAGATCCTTTGGAGTATAACATTGTTGAAGACATGAAAAAGATTAAAGCCAAAATTTCCTTACATGAACTCATCAAGTTAAAACACCAGCAGAAGTTGCTATTAAAAGAATTAAATGCTACACCAATTGCTCCTTTACCAAGTGGTGTAGTTGCAAAAGCAGCTAGAGGCGCTGGTAAGCCACCAGATAAGGTAGATGCTACTGATACCGTGCTCATTGGAGAAAAGTCAAATTCTCAGACTCCTCCTTTTCTTTTGACTTATGAAATGTACAATAAAAATCTGCATAATTTTTTAATAGATTCTGGAGCTTCCTCTAATATAATGCCTACTTCTGTGTGTGCCAAATTGAATATCGAACCACAGAAATCAGCAGTACATATTGTTCAATTGGATCGCTCTAAAGTTCAAGTTGTAGGAGAAATCAATTCAGTTACTATCAGATTAGCTTCTGATCCTAGGATTGTCCAAATAATTGATATTTTGATTACAGATATTCCTAAATTCTATGGATTAATCTTAAGCAGGGACTGCTCTGCGAAACTTAATGGTTATATCTCAACTGATTATTCACATTTGTGGCTTCCCTACAAAGGGAAACCAAATAAAATCAAAGTCGAACGAGAAAAACATATGATGCACACTGTCACTGAATTTGAAAAACCTAATGAGCCTGTGGCATTTAACAACAATATTCTTGGAGGTTATTCTGCCGAATCATTTCTTGGAAACTTCAAAGCGCCTCAATCACCTTTTTCTGTAAATACTTTTGTTTCTCAATAGAAAATTTTTCACAATCCGATTCTTCAAGAATTGTAAATATTTCTAATGTAATTGTAGATAAGCCAATAGATAAATCTTTATTTTGGTCGTTATATTTTGATGGATCAAAGTCTAGTGATGGAGCTGGAGCAGGATGCATCTTAATTGATCCACATGGAGAGAAAATCATGCTGTCATGTAGGTTAGAATTTGAGTGTACGAACAATACCGTAGAATATGAAGCCTTGATTCAAGGACTTTATAAAGCTATAGGGTTAGATGTTAAATACCTGAAAGTCTTTGGTGATTTCGAAATTGTTATAAAACAAGTTAGGAATACTATTCATTGTCTTTCAGGACATCTTAAACACTATCAAACCCCAGTGCAAGATCTTACTACTCACTTTTTAGCATTCAATATTTCTCTTATTCCTAGGAATCAAAATACATCAGCTGACTTGTTAGCTAATGTTACATCCAAACTCCTTCCTGCTGAAGATTGTAGTCCTGATAGATTTTCTGTAGAATTGATTTTTCGCCCATCTGTCCCAGATAATGTCACAAATTGGAGAGTTTTCTATCATGATCATAAACACTATCAAACCCTAGTGCAAGATCTCACCACTCATTTTTTAGCATTCAATATTTCTCCTATTCCTAGGAATCAAAATACATCAGCTGACTTGTTAGCTAATGTTGCATCTAAACTCCTGCCTGCTGAAGATTGCAGTCCTGATAGGTTTTCTGTAGAATTGATTTTTCGTCCATCTGTCCCAGATAATGTTACAAATTGGAGAGTATTATATCATGATCAAGATATTCTAAATTTCATGACTTCAGAGAAATCATATGATGAGAAAATTATTGACGAAGATGATCATGATTTACAAATTGCTTCAAAAGGTAATGAAAACCCCATTCCAAAATCTGTTGTTAAATTAGAGGATTTATATGACATTAAAGACAGATTCAAGAAAGTCACTAATGCTAAACTTTAAAGTTCCACTTTGAAGTTTGAATTAGTAAATCTTGGTTCTGATTCTAAACCTCAAAACGTTAACTTAGGACTCAATTTAACACCAGAAGAAAGGAATGCATTCATTAAACTTCTGAACAAATATAAAAACGTTTTTTCTTGGAATTATGATGATTTAAAAATGTATGATACTTCGGTTATTCAACACACAATTCCAATGCTTCCTGATATTAAACCTGTTCAACAAAAGTTAAGGAAGGTTCATCCAAATCTCGAAGGACAAATCAAATCAGAACTTAATAAACTCTTAAAAGCCAAAATCATTTTTCATGTAAGGCACTCCAATTGGGTTTCCAATATGGTACCTGTAAGGAAGAAGAATGGTGATATAAGAATCTGTATTGATTTCAGAAATTTAAACAAGGCATGTTTAAAAGACAATTTCCCATTACCAACCATGGAACAGATACTTCAAAAGGTAGCTGGTTCTGAACTTATGTCCTTTCTTGATGGATTTTCGGGCTATAATCAAGTTTTAGTTCATCCAGATGACAGATTGAAAACAACTTTCAGAACAAAATGGGGAACTTATGCTTATCAGAAAATGCCTTTTGGTCTAATAAATGCGGGAGAAACTTTCCAAAGAGCCATGGACATAGCATTTAAAGGTATGATCAATAAATCAGTTGTTGTTTATCTTGATGACATAACAGTATTTTCAAAAAAGAGAGCCAATCATCTACATGATCTAAAGCAAATATTTGAAAGATGTAGAAGGTTTGGTATTTCCTTAAATCCAAAGAAATATTTCTTTGCTTTGGATGAAGGAAAACTTTTAGGATTTGTTGTGTCAAAAGATGGTATATACATTGATCCAGATAGAGTAAAAGAGATCTCTGATATTTCTTTACCTCATAACAAAAAATCCATGCAATCATTTCTTGGACAGATCAATTTTGTTAAAAGATTCATTCCTGGTTTTTCTTTAATTGTTTTACCTATGCAAAATATGATCAAGAAGAATTCAGTATTCAAATGGGGGCATAAAGAGAAAGAAGCCTTTGAGGCAATCAAACAAGCGATTATTAATGCACCAGCATTGAATACCCCTGATTTTTCTAAAGATTTTGCTTTGTATACTTTGGCCACCGAAACATCTTATGCTGTTGTTTTAACATATCTCAATGATCAGAAAATTGAAGCACCAATTTATTTCTTTAGCTCAAATCTTCAAGGAGCTGAGCTTAATTATTACGATGTTGAAAAACAAGCCTTTGCCGTGTTTAAATCAATCAAACATTTCAGACCTTTTCTCTTGAAAACACATACGAAAATCATTGTCCCATCCTTTGCAGTGAGGCAATTATTAATTCAAAAAGAAGTAGGAGAAAAGAGAGCTAACTGGGTAACAGCCTTGCAAGAATATGATATTGATATTAAACCAGCTAAGATTGTTAGAGGACAAGGTTTTTGCAGATTATTGGCAGGAGCTCATAACATACCAGAAAGTCAAGATTCAAATCAAGATATTCAAGTAAGTCAGGTAAGTGTTACAGATTCTGAATCTCAGTATGCTGATCTCATCTATTACTTGAAAAATGGGTATGCTCCTTCTAATCTCAGCTATAAGAGCAAACGTGCTTTAAGGTTAAAGACTATTAAATATGAGATCATTGATAATGTGTTATTCAGAAAAAATTATGATTCAATCTTATTAAGATGTCTTGAAAAGACTGAAGCTGAAAAGGTTTTGCAGGAATTGCATGATGGACCAGCAGGAGGTCATTTTGGAGGAGATACCACAGCTCACAAAATAATTCGTGTTGGTTATTACTGGCCTACCCTTTTTAAAGATACGCATGACTACGTAAGGAAGTGCAGAATTTTCCAAACTGCAAGTGGAAGACAAAGGAAACCAGCTTTTCCTTTGCAACCAGTGAGTATTGAGCAACCATTCGAACAATGGGGGCTTGAAATTATTAGTGAGATAGTACCTCATTCTTCCAAACAGCACAAGTACATCCTTACTGCAACTGATTACTTTACAAAATGGGTAGAAGCAATCACTTTGAAGGTAGCCAATTCTGATGCAATTATTGATTTCATAGATCAATTCATCATAACCAGGTTTGGTGTACCTAAAGCTCTTGTCTTTGATAATGCATCTTACTTTTCCAGAAATAGTTTAATAGAATTTGCAGTCAAAAGAGGTTTTAAACTGAAATATTCAGCAAATTATTATCCACAAGGTAATGGTTTGGCTGAATCCACTAACAAAAATCTTATCAAAATCATTAAAAGGACCATTGATCAAAATCAAAAGAATTGGCACAAGTCTTTAATCTTTGCATTATGGGTTGATCGTATCACAGAAAAAGCTTCAATAGGAACTTCACCTTTTAATTTAGTTTATGGAAAAGAAGCTGTGATACCATCAAATTTAACTCTTCCATCATTAGCCCTAGTGCAATTTATTGAAGAAAATCCTTCTTCATCCATTCAATTGAGATATGATAAAATCCTTAAACTAGAAGAAGATAGAGATAAAGCAAAAATTATTCATGAAAAACATCAACAGCTTGTAAAATCTTCTTTTGATGCAAGTTCTACCAGCTCAAAAATTTTGTCAATTGGTGATCTTGTTCTGAAATGGGATAAAGCACTCGAAGAAAAAGGTAAACATACCAAGTTTCAGAAAATGTGGCTTGGACCATTTCAGATCGTTGAAAAGATAGGCTCAAATACATTCATACTCCAAGATCTAACAGGTAAGAGAGAATCTCTTCCTGTAAATGGGCTTATCTTGAAGAAATTCTTTTCATAAGGAGGTAACCCCTTCTTAAATTGTACATATTCCTTTCTACAAAGTTTTTAATTGTTTTTGCAAATAAAGGTTGTTAATGAGTCTCTAATTGACTGTTTACTATTTGGAAAATTTCTTAGGAAGAATATTATAAATATTTATTTTGTGTAAATAAGAATTTCTAAAGTAATGACCACAGTTTTTGGATAGTTTAAAATAAGATGTTAAACTTTGAAAGATTATTCTAATCATTTGCATGATCTTTTGAAAACTTAAGGAGAATGTAAATCATTATAAGTTTATTGAGCAGAGAAAGGTTATCTATAAAAGTAAAGATTTTTTCAAAGTATTGGTACTCAAAAAACTTTGAAAATTGTCATCCATTGATTCTTAAAGATAAAACTATTTCACCCCATCCATTTAAGTTGTGATTTTTTAGAATGTAATTCTAAGAAATTATATGAAAATTTAAGAGATAAGAGGTCTCATTATGAGCCGACTTACCATGTTCATAAGAAGTAATGAAACTGACATTACCAATACTGCATATCAAAACATGGTAATGGCTTATAAATATAAGACAAGGGGTCTCATCACGAGCCAGCTTGCTCAGTTTACTTACAACTAGTGAATGGCATTGTTATTAACTGGCTACCAAACCAGAAAAATGGCTCTTAAAATAAAAAATAAGTAAAAGACAAAAACATGAGATAATAGGTCTTATGAATTTATCTTTTAAAAAGTCATAATTTTAGTTGGATGGGACAATGAATGGTTAATGGTTTAAAGGTAACCCTGTCGAAACTATGAACGTTTGCAGGCAGCAGAGGCAATACCTATGACAATAGAGTATATTATAAAACCAAGCTTGGAGAAATCCACTTACTTCATTATTAACACTGATCAAAGCTTGAGAAAACCCAAAAATGTTTTTGTTCTTAAGAAATTAGAAAGAAATTGTGAAAGGATTTTATTTCTTTTTCACAGTCACATTTTATTTGAATTATCCTAAGATAGTTCTCATTATCTTTAAAAATCTTTATTTACTAGAAATATAATGTTCATTTTATTTTTTCAGAGATAATTGTTTCTTTTAGTGAATCGCCAATTGTTGTGACCAGCAATAACCCCCTTTTTATTTAATATTAGTAATAATACTAAATAAAAGGGGACCCTTAGTAAAAAATCCAAAAAATCAATTAGGATTTGTTTTCCTTTTTCAAATAAAACTTTATATCATAAACTTAGAGAAATCCCTTAGAAATAACCTTAAGAAACACTTAAGTTTATGATAGATTACAATAAAATTGTTCTTTAAACAAAATAGCGCATCCATCGCAAAATGATATATATCTTTTGTAAAGGCGGGAGTGCGATTTTGCGAACGATATTGCGATAACATATTGATCGCCCAGAGATGCGCGCCAAGCCTCTTGAGGAAAAAGAGAGTATTAGCGAATACTTTTAAACTGTTACAATTTCAATTTTTACGCTTCAATGCGATTTAAGCTATTTGAGATATTTGCGATATCGCTATTTACAATTTTAGATGGTTCGTTTTAGATTCGATATTACATGGATCATGATCCTGTCTCATGATTATAAAAAGCGCATTGTTAGAAAATCTCCCATACATCAATATCATTTTAATGATTGGATTAAATGAATGGATTGTCAATTAATGGTAAATGAGATTTTGTTTTGATCGAAAGGCCGTTTCACGTTAAAATAATATATTTCATCCGCCTTCGCATTTAAAACTATCTCATCACCTTTCTTATACCATTACTCTCATTTAACTCGTAAAACGCAGGCACAAAGGAGCAAACCTCTATACAAAGCGTTCACAGAACATTATGGGTAAGAAAGAGAAGAGTTCAAATTCTGAAAACAGAGAAATGGCTTCACTGTATGCAGACACCGCTTGCAATAAGGATGCCGGTATAACCACCTGGGAAGGAATGTATAATTTTCTCGAAGAATAAAATCCTGTGGTGATGAAAGTTGCGGATACAGCAGGTTCCAGTAATTCATCCGAGGCAACCCTTAAAGAACTGGCTTGTTCATTTTTGCATAGGATAGTGGCAAGACCAAGAATTATTTCATATACAGACATGGTGAAATGGGTGCTGGACATCACCGATATTTCAGACAGGAAATTTAGAACTCCAACTCAAGAGCTAATCGGGTCATTCACTACGGAAGATTTGAGGCTGATGTATCAGTTGCCGGAACCTCAGGCAACTTATAATAAGCAATTTATGGAAGATTTTGCCAGAGAACATGCAAATTTGTCAGAATGCACACAGGAGTGGACCAAAAGAGATGAACCATTGAAGAAAAACAAACACGGTATGTATAGTACTGGTTCACTTACCTCTCCATATTGGTTTGCTGCTGCCATGTTATGCAGGCTTTTTGGAAAGCCTGACATAAATATGATCTTGCCTGAATGGCTCCCTTTGTTGAATGCTGCCGTTAATTCTACAATTGTAGACTGGGCCAAAATCTTATCTGATAATTTGACCACTGTTATTTTTCACTACCGGTCTAAACGAAATGTTTCTCAGCGGATTTATCCACCTTTTTATTTATCTGCCTATGTCATGGACGCTATCTGTTTTGTCTCTAAATTCCCTTTGATGGGTTGGAAATGGACAATCCACGATCCTTTGCCTATTCATGTGTACCACAAGGAACTGTGGGAATCTAAGTTTGTCCCCCATTTTTACAAAATTTGCCATGGTATAATGCTGCCATTGTACAGAACATTGCACAATAAGGATGCCCCAAGGTTATCTCCAGAAACAGAGGTCGATATTCTCCCCGTCGCGAGATTGTTCGGAGAAGAATTGTTCACTTATGTTAGGGTTTTTGGAAGCTCTGCTTCCCACCATGTTTTACCCCTATATATTCCGGATAGACTTGTTGCTCGAGAGATTGCTGATCAGACCTGTGGCCAAGGAGGTTTAACAAAGGAATTAAAAGAGAAGAAGAAAGGCATTTGGCCACAATTTCCCGTAAACTGTGGAACATTTTCACTGTTTGATGTTGGTCACGCATTCAAAGAAGTAAGCAACATTACATGCTTACAACTGTTCAAATTTTTGAGAAGGTAATTTAACCCAAATAATATTGTTAAGAATTTTACCAATGTAATCAGAGTAAGGGAATTTTCCGGGGAACATGATCTTTTTGATGATATGTTCCAAACAAAAAGTTCATTTAAAGAAGTTTTGAATTCAGCTCAAATGCAGTTATCTCCAGAGGAATTCCAGGAATTTAAACTTTACAGAGAGAGAAGAATAACTGCTATTCCTTTGGAAAATCTACGCTTGGAACCCGCAAGGGAGAAAACTCCTAGTGTTAGTCTTAACGACAGTTCGAGTACAGATAAATCTAAGTCAAAATTTGAAAGAGAGACTTCTGAACATTCCAATAAGTCTAATGAAAAGGAAGATAAAATTGAAGAATCAGTGAAAGATTCTGCGCAATCGAAAGGACTTCCTCAACAGAAAATTTTGACTTCTCAACAGACAAATCCTCCTCCTACCAATGTACAGCGACAGTCAGTCACCATTGAATTAGACAAAGAATGGGAAACCTTTAATCAATTGATTAATGTAGAAGGACAGAATGTACAGACCCCTGTACAAACAACCAAAGTTTTGAGAACAGGAATAAATAGCAAAGTCACAGTAACGGAGCACATGCCTATCACACCCTCCTCTGAAATTGTACTTAATGTAGAGGACATTCCTCCTCTAGATGTATTCTACAGCCCAAAATACAAAGCAGTAGTGAAGAAACAGAGAAAAAAGAGAAAGTTAGAAGGTGAAATTGCTACTGAAGCAGAACAACTAGATGTCTTGTGGAAGGATCCTTCCACAGAGCCTACTGAGAATCTTGCTAAGTTATCTCAAATGACAGGGGCTTATGCTTCTGCAACTATTGATAAAGCATTCGAGATACAACTCTTATTAAATGAAAAAGAAGAACAAATAAAAGTTCTACAACAGCAATTGTAACAGGTACAGGCCAATAATGAAGCACAATTGAAACTTGAAGAGTTACAAAAACAACTTCAAGAAATGAAAATACGACATCAAAAAATCTTGGCTGATAAAGAAAAACAAATATAGATTATCCAAGATCAGCACAAAGATGATCCTAAGCTTCCTGAGTTTATTTCAGAAACTATCTCTTTAAACAATCAACTACTGCAACAAGAAGAAGTGTTATGCCAAAAGATCTTGCAATGGAATTCTTTTTGCCAAGAGAGTGATAAAATCACAAATCATGTCGTAGATTTACGAAGTGATTATGATTTAATCAATGAAAAGATCAATGATTATTTGGTATGGCAGAAAACAGAAGAAGGAAGAAAAGCTGGTGCACCAATTATTAATGAAAACCATAAAGAAATACTTTTCAATAACTGGGATGCACAAATCAGAAGGGCAGAGAAGGCAGCAGAGGAGGCGGCTACAGCGGCAAACAGTCTTACCGATTGTGTAAATGATAATTTGCACAAAGCTAATTTGATCTCAGAAACTGTTCCGGGATATCTCCCACAGGCACATCAACTACAAATAGAATGGAGGCAAAAGGTAGAAGAAAGAGCGAAATCAATCCAAGGGTTGACAAGATTAAACTGGGACTCTTACTGGACATACTTAGTGAAGCCACACAGTCAGCACAGTGCACTTAATTGTATCATCAATTCTACAAAGAAGATTGCGCCTACACTTGTCGACTCTGTCTTTTCAGGACAGTTGAATTCTGAAGTCGGTCAACCACATCTTCTCAAAACTATGCTAGATGCCTGCAAGTTTAAAGATCAAGTTCATAAATAGTTAGTTAATAGTATTTATTTTTAGATTTAGTTTTAATTTTACTGTATTTTAGCCTAGGAAAAGGACGGTCATTAAACCGAATCCTTAATTTTTTGTAATAGACTATTTTTAGATTTAGCTAAGTAGTATTTAAACCCTTCTCATGCATTTAGAGAAGGGTCCTAGATTATTATATTTTTGACTTGGAGATTACATTTCTGTACTCCACTGACTTTTATATTTTATAAAGGATCACATCTGGTGATTTTATGCAGAATTATCTTTAAGTGTTGCATTTTTGTACCTTGGATTTGATTTCGTATCAGAATTACTGGATTAGAGTATCAGATTTCATTTGAAAGCTTTCAAGATGAATAAGGTATTTCTATCTGTTCACTATTGATTTCTTTCGTCTTATGATATTCTCTATATAAATTGCTATCATTTATATACATTTGGTTTCAACAACGTTTCTTTATATATCATTTTTGAGTATAATTGAAATGTTATCTTTCATAAGTATATATAGATGATATACAATGATGAATACAATATGCTAATACAACTCTGTTTAATTTCTTAAATAGAGTTATATTTATTTGTTTCTGCACATTTCGATTAAATGATAATACATTTTTATGGTTATTGTTCAAACGGAATAATTTGAAGTTGTATTCACATATGATTGCCCGGGTTAGTTTTAGAATTTCTTTATCAGTATTTAGTTTAAATTAGATAGTTTTATTTCGGTCAATTTAGTCTCACTCTCATTCATCAAAATCAATCCATCACCAACCCATTAGTTATAAGGAAATTGGTCCTTTAAATCCAGTCGGAGCCACCATACCATACGGAAAAGGAGCTGTCCTAAGGTCCCGACCAGGTGGTTTTTCCCAATGTTTGAAGCAGAGATCTTCTAGGCTTCAACATTTTTGGCGCTAGAAGGAGGGCATGAGCTATGAATGGCAAGTGAATCTTTATCCACAGGCCATTCTGAGAGAAAAACACCCTCATTAACTTCCTCAATTTCTTCTGAAATTCAAAATCCTATAGAAGGAATTGAGAAAAATATTCAGACACCCACTACCAAAATCTCAAAACAATCAGACAATCAAAATCCTGAGTCTCCTGAATTACACGAATTAATTCATAAATTGAAAGGATTCTCATTATCTCTAGAAGAGTCTGAAATATCTGAAGGTAGTGTAAGCTCAAAATTTGTTTCTTCAAAACCTCTTACTAGGCTTCAAAGTGAAAAACTTGGTATTTCTCCGAAAGAATTCCCTTTACCTAGTAGAGTCAGGACAAGAAAAACTCAATCGGAATCAGTAAGTGATATAAGTTCTTCATCTCATATTGAATTACCTGTTTCTGAAACCCCAACTCAACAAAGTGCAGTAGTTCCCACATCATCTGCTCAATCACCATCTGCTCAATCATCATCAATCTCAACATTATCTATTCCAACAACTTTTGTTCAAACACCACCAGCCTCTACTACTCCTCCAATAGTTGTTCCAATAATGGCTAGACCATGGGCTACTCCAGGGGCTGTCAACATGCCTGCACCTTTACATGATTTACCTGACAATCCTGGAAAATGGCTTCCAAAGTTTAGTCCAGATCTTAACATTCAAGCTGAAGAACACATCAATAAATTTATGCTGGCTGTAAATTTGAATGGAGTCGTACATGAAGATGTTGTAGTCAGATTATTCCCTTATACTCTTCAAGGGGCAGCAGGATCCTGGTACTTTTCATTACCTTCAGGATCCATAACAAGTTGGGCCATTTTTGCAGATCATTTTTTAACCAAATTTGGAGATGACAAATCAATAGCTACTTTAATCAATGATCTCTCAAATTTGAAAGCAGAACCCAAGGAACCCATTAAAGATTTCAACGCTAGATTCAACAAACTCTTGAACAAAATCCACACAGATTCAAGGCCTAGTGAAAAAGTCAGAAGTGAATGGTACATAACCGCCTTACCCTCAAACATAGCAATTTTTGTAGATAAAGCTGCAAAACCTTCATTAGCTGAGAATATGAAACACGCTATTGCAGTAGAAAAACGAATTATTTCTTTAGAAAAGAAAAATGCTATCGAGGAAAGGAAATCCAAGAAAGTCAGCTTCAAAGATGATTCAAAGAAAAAGGCCAAAGACCCATATGACATGGAAGGTTTACAGAAAGTTCTTAAAACCATGTCAAATGAAATGGTTGAAATAAAAAAACAAGTAGCTGAAACTTCTACCAAAAAACCATTCCGAAATTTCAGAAGAAACCAAGTTGAATCTAAACCTCCTAATGAAATCTCTAATGCAGAATCGGAAGAAGAAGAAGAAGAAGAAGATACATCTTTAGTATCAGATGAAGAAGATGAGAATGAAGAAATAGCTAAATTGCATGGAATGTGGGATTTTATTCTCCCTAATTCTGATAGTGAGGTAGAACAAGAAGCTATGCCTGTAAGTACTAGAAGTAAATCTACATCGGAACCAGTACAAACAGTTCCTAAAAAGAAAATTACAACTCCAAGTACCAAAGACAAATCCCCTGCAAAGAAAGCTTCTCCATTACCTACTCAAAATCAGCCATCCTCTTCTAATCCTCCTACATCAACAACAAAGACTTTAGTGGTGTCAGATCCTATGGAGTACAACATTGTCGAAGACATGAAAAAGATCAAAGCCAACATTTCCTTACATGAACTCAGCAAACTAAAACACCAACAGAAGTTGCTATTGAAAGAATTAAACGCTACACCAATTGCTCCTTTACCAAGTGGTGTAGTTGCAAAAGCAGCTAGAGGAGCTGGTAAGCCACCAGATAAGGTAGATGCTACTGATACCGTGCTCATTGGAGAAAATTCAAATTCTCAGACTCCTCCTTTTCTTTTGACTTATGAAATGTACAATAAGAATCTGCATAATTGTTTAATCGATTCTGGAGCATCCTCTAATATAATGCCTACTTCTGTTTGTGCCAAATTGAATATTGAACCATAGAAATCGGCAGTTCATATTGTTCAATTGGATCGCTCTAAAGTTCAAGTTGTAGGAGAAATCAATTCAGTTACTATCAGACTAGCTTCCGATCCTAGGATTGTCCAAAGAATTTATATTTTGATTGCAGATATTCCTGAATTCTATGGATTAGTTTTAAGCAGGGACTGGTCTGCAAAACTTAATGGTTATATCGCAACTGATTATTCACATATGTGGCTTCCTTACAAAGGGAAACCAAATCAAATCAAAGTTGAACGAGAAAAACATATGATGTACACTGTCACTGAATTTGAACAATCTAATGAGCCTGTGGCATTCAACAACAATATTCTTGGAGGTTATTCTGCTGAGTCATTTCTTGGAAACTTCAAAGCACCACAATCACCTTTTTCTGTAAATACTTTTGTTTCTCAAATAGAAAATTTTTCACAATCTGATTCTTCCAGAATTGTAAATATTTCTGATGTAATTGTAGATAAGCCAATAGATAAATCTTTATTTTGGTCGTTATATTTGATGGATCAAAGTCTAATGATGGAGCTGGAGCAGGATGCATCTTAATTGATCCAGATGGAGAGAAAACCATGCTATCATGTAGGTTAGAATTTGAGTGTACTAACAATACTGCAGAATATGAAGCCTTGATTCAAGGACTTTATAAAGCTATAGGGTTAGATGTTAAATACTTGAAAGTCTTTGGTGATTCCGAAATTGTCATAAAACAAGTTAGGAATACTATTCATTGCCTTTCAGGACATCTTAAACACTATCAAACCCTAGTGCAATATCTTACCACTCATTTTTTAGCATTCAATATTTCTCCTATTCCTAGGAATCAAAATACATCAGCTGACTTGTTAGCTAATGTTGCATCTAAACTCCTTCCTGCTGAAGATTGCAGTCCTGATAGGTTTTCTGTAGAATTGATTTTTCGCCCATCTGTCCCAGATAATGTCACAAATTGGAGAGTATTTTATCATGATCAAGATATTTTAAATTTCATGACTTCAGAGAAATCATATGATGAACAAATTATTGATGAAGATGACCATGATTTACAAATTGCCTCAAAAGGTAATGAAAATCTCATTCCGAAATCTGTTGTTAAATTAGAGGACTTATATGATATTAAAGAAAGATTCAAGAAAGTCACTAATGCTAAACTTCAAAGTTTCACTTTGAAGTTTGAATTAGTAAATCTTGGTTCTGACTTTAATCCTCAAAACGTTAATTTA
Organism: Pinus albicaulis; assembly: GCA_034641835.2. NCBI lineage: Eukaryota > Viridiplantae > Streptophyta > Pinopsida > Pinales > Pinaceae > Pinus > Pinus albicaulis. The sequence goes on along the minus strand of CM076577.1, from coordinate 1,449,957,370 downwards.
GGACTCAATTTAACTCTAGAGGAAATGAATGCTGTCATTAAACTTCTGAACAAATATAAAAACGTTTTTGCTTGGAATTATGATGATTTAAAAACGTATGATACTTCGGTTATTCAATACACAATTCCAATGCTTCCTGATATTAAACCTGTTCAACAGAAGTTGAGAAAGATTCATCCAAATCTCGAAGGCCAAATCAAATCAGAACTTAATAAACTTTTAAAAGCCAAAATCATTTTTCCTGTCAGGCACTCTAATTGGGTTTCCAATATGGTACTTGTAAGGAAGAAAAATGGTGATATAAGAATCTGTATTAATTTTAGAAATTTAAACAAGGCATGTTTAAAAGACAACTTCCCATTGCCAACCATGGAACAGATACTCAAAAGGTAGCTGGTTCTGAACTTATGTCCTTTCTTGATGGATTTTCAGGCTATAATCAAGTTTTAGTTCATCCAGATGACAGATTGAAAACAACTTTCAGAACAAAATGGGGAACTTATGCTTATCATAAAATGTCTTTTGGTCTAATAAATGCAAGAGCAACTTTCCAAAGAGCCATGGACATAGCATTTAAAGGTCTGATCAATAAATCAGTTGTTGTTTATCTTGATGACATAACAGTATTTTCAAAAAAGAGAGCCAATCATCTACATGATCTAAAGCAAATATTTGAAAGATGTAGAAGGTTTGGTATTTCCTTAAATCCAAAGAAATTTTTCTTTGCTTTGGATGAAGGAAAACTCTGAGGATTTGTTGTGTCAAAAGATGGTATATACATTGATCCAGATAAAGTGAAAGAAATTTTTGATATTTCTTTACCTCATAACAAAAAATCCATGCAATCATTTCTTGAGCAGATCAATTTTGTAAAAAGATTCATTCCTGATTTTTCTTTAATTGTTTTACCTAAGCAAAATATGATCAAGAAGAATTCAGTATTCAAATGGGGGCATAAAGAGAAAGAAGCCTTTGCGGCAATTAAACAAGCGATTATTAATGCACCAGCATTGAATACCCCGGATTTTTCTAAAGATTTTGTTTTGTATACTTTAGTTACCGAAACATCCTATGCAGCTGTTTTAACACAGCGCAATGATCAGAAAATCGAAGCACCAATTTTTTTCTTTAGCTCAAATCTACAAGGAGCTGAGCTTAATTATTCCGATGTTGAAAAACAAGCCTTTGCAGTGTTTAAATCAATCAAACATTTCAGACCTTTTCTCTTGAAAACACATACCAAAATCATTGTCCCATTCTCTGCAGTGAGGCAATTATTAATTCAAAAAGAAGTAGGAGAAAAGAGAGCTAACTGGGTAATAGCCTTGCAAGAATATGATATTGATATTAAACCAGCTAAGATTGTTAGAGGACAAGGTTTTTGTAGATTATTGGCAGGAGCTCATAACATACCATAAAATCAAGAATCAAATCAAGATATTCAAGTAAGTCAGATAAATGTTATAGATTCCGGATCTCAATATGCTGATCTTATCTATTACTTGAAAAATGGATATGCTCCTTCTAATCTCAGCTATAAGAGTAAACGCGCTTTAAGGTTAAAGGCTATTAAATATGAGATCATTGATAATGTGTTATTTAGAAAAAATTATGATTCAATTTTATTAAGATGTCTTGAAAAGACTGAAGCTGAAAAGGTTTTGTAGGAATTGCATGATGGACTAGCAGGAGGTCATTTTGGAGGTGATACCACAGCTCACAAAATAATTCGTGCTGGTTATTACTGGCCTACCCTTTTTAAAGATACGCATGATTACGTAAGGAAGTGTAGAATTTGTCAAACTGCAAGTGGAAGACAAAGGAAACCAACTTTTCCTTTGCAACCAGTGAGTATTGAGCAACCATTCGAACAATGGGGGCTTGACATTATTGGTGAGATAGTACCTCATTCTTCCAAACAACACAAGTACATCCTTACTGCAACTGATTACTTTACAAAATGGGTAGAGGCAATCCCCTTGAAATTAGCCAATTCTGATGCAATTATTGATTTCATAGATCAATTCATCATAACCAGGTTTGGTGTACCTCAAGCTCTTGTCTTTGATAATGCATCTTATTTTTCCGGAAATAGTTTAATAGAATTTGCAGTCAAAAGAGGTTTTAAACTGAAATATTCAGCAAATTATTATCCACAAGGTAATGGTTTGGCTGAATCCACTAACAAAAATCTTATCAAAATCATTAAAAAGACCATTGATCAAAATCAAAAGAATTGGCACAAGTCTTTAATCTTTGCACTATGCGCTGATCGTATTACTGAAAAAGCTTCAATAGGAACATCACCTTTCAATTTAGTTTATGGGAAAGAAGCTGTGATACCATCAAATTTAGCTCTTCCATCATTAGCCCTAGTGCAATTTATTGAAGAAAATCCTTCTTCATCCATTCAATTGAGATATGATCAAATCCTTAAACTAGAAAAAGATAGAGATAAAGCAAAAATTATTCATAAAAAAAATCAACAACTTGTAAAATCTTCTTTTGATGCAAGTTCTACCGGTTCAAAAATTTTGTCCATTGGTGATCTCGTTCTGAAATGGGATAAAGCACATGAAGAAAAAGGTAAGCATACCAAATTTCAGAAAATGTGGCTTGGACCATTTCAGATCGTTGAAAAGATAGACTCAAATACATTCATACTCCAAGATCTAACAGGTAAGAGAGAATCTCTTCCTGTAAATGGGCTTATCTTGAAGAAATTCTTTTCATAAGGAGGTAACCCCTTCTTAAACTGTGAATATTCCTTTCTGCAGAGTTTTTAATTGTTTTTTGCAAATAAAGGTTGTTAATGTGTCTCTAATTGACTGTTTACTATTTAGAAAATTTCTTAGGAAGAATATTATAAATATTTATTTTGTGTAAATAAGAATTTTTAAAATAACGATCACAGTTTTTGGACAGTTTAAAATAAGATGTTAAACTTTGAAAGATTATTCCAATCATTTGCATAATCTTTTGAAAACTTGAGGAGAATGTAAATCATTATAAGTTTATTGAGCAGAGAAAGGTTATCTATAAAAGTAAAAGATTTTTCAAAGTCTTGGTACTCAAGAAACTCTGAAAATTGTCATGCATTGATTCTTAAAGATAAAACTATTTCACCCCATCCATTTAAGTTGTGATTTTTTAGAATGTAATTCTAATAAATTATATGAAAATTTAAGAGATAAAGGGTCTCATTATGAGCCGACTTACCATTTTCATAAGAAGTAATGAAACTGACATTACCAATACTGCATATCAAAACAGGGTAATGGCTTATAAATATAAGACAAGGGGTCTCATCACGAGCCAGCTTGTTCAGTTTAATTACAACTAGTGAATGGCATTGTTTTTAACTAGCTACCAAACCAGAACAATGGCTCTTAAAAATAAAAAAAATAAGTAAAAGACAAAAAACATGAAATAATAGGTCTTATGAATTTATCTTTTAAAAAGTCATAATTTTAGTTGGATGGGACAATGAATGGTTAATGGTTTAAAGGTAACCCTGTCGAGACTATGAACGTTTGCAGGCAGCAGAGGCAATACCTATGACAATAGAGTATATTATAAAACCAAACTTGGAGAAATCCACTTACTTCATTATTAACACCAATCAAATCTTGAGATAACCCAAAAGTGTTTTTGTTCTTAAGGATTTAGAAAGAAATTGTGAATGATTTTTATTTCTTTTTCATAGTTACATTTTATTTGAATTATCCTAAAATAGTTTTCATTATCTTTAAAAATCTTTACTTACTAGAAATATAGTGTTCATTTTATTTTTTCAGAGATAACTGTTTCTTTCAGTGAATCGCCAATTGTTGTGACCAGCAACAACCCCCCTTTTTATTTAGTATTAGTAATAATACTAAATAAAATGGGGACCCTTAGTTAAAAAAATCCAAAAAAAATCAATTAAGATTTGTTTTCCTTTTCAAATAAAACTTTATATCATAAACTTAGAGAAATCCCTTAGAAAAACCTTTAGAAACACTTAAGTTTATGATAGATTACAAAAAAGTTTTCTTTAAACGAAATAGCGCATCCATCGCAAAATGGTAGATATCTTTTGTAAAACTGAAATTGCGATTTTGCGATATTGCGATAACATATTGGTCGCAGATCGCATAGCGCAGAAAAAGGAAATGTTAAACGAATACTTTTGCGCTATTTACAATTTTGCGCTTTTGCGCTATTTGCGATTTGCGCTATTTGAGATATTTGCGATATGCGCTATTTGCAATTTGCGATGGTTACGTTTTACGATTTGCGCTTTTGCGATATTACGCAGATCGCAATGTCGCATATTCATAAAAGTGCGTTGTTCAAAGAAAATCTCCCATAAATCAATATCTATTTTGCGCTTTAATGATTGGATTAAATGAATGGATTGTCAATTAATGGTAAATGAGATTTTGTTTTGATTGAAAGTCGTTTCACGTTATAATAATATATTTCATCCGCCTTTGCATTTAAAACTATCTCATCACCTTTCTTATACCATTACTCTCATTTAACTCGTAAAACGCAAGAACGAAGGAGCAAACGTCTATACAAAGCGTTCACAGAACATTATGGGTAAGAAAGAGAAGAGCTCGAATTCTGAAAACAGATAAATGGCTTCACTGTATGCAGACACCGCTTGCAATAAGGATGCCGGTATAACCACATGGGAAGGAATGTATAATTTGCTAGAAGAAGAAAATCCTGTGGTGGTGAAAGTTGCGGCTACAGCAGGTTCCATTAATACATCTGAGGCAACCCTTAAAGAACTAGCTTGTTCATTTCTGCATAGAATAGCAGCAAGGACGAGGATTCTTCCATATACAGACATGGTGAAATGGGTGCTAGACAGCACCAATATTTCAGACAGGCAATTTAGAACTCCAACTCAAGAGCTAATCGGGTCGTTCACTACGGAAGATTTGAGGCTGATGTATCAGTTGCCGGAACCTCAGGCGACTTATAATAAGCAATTCATGGAAGATTTTGTCAGAGAACATGCAAATTTGTCGGAATGCACACAGGAGTGGACCAAAAGAGATGAACCGTTGAAGAAAAACAAACACGGTATACACAGTACTGGTTCACTTAATTCTCCTTATTGTTTTGCTGCTACCATGTTATGCAGGGTTTTTGGAAAGCCTGACATAAATATGATCTTGCCTGAATGGATCCCTTTGTTGAATGCTGCCGTTAATTCTACAATTGTAGACTGGGCCAAAATCTTATCTGATAATTTGACCACTGCTATTTTTCACTACCGGTCTAAACGAAATGTTTCTCAGCGGATTTATCTGCCTTTTTATTTATCTGCCTATGTCATGGACGTTATCTGTTTTGTCTCTAAATTCCCTTTGATGGGTTGGCAATGGACAATCCACGATCCTTTGCCTATTCATGTGTACCACAAGGAACTGTGGGAATCTAAGTTTGTCCCCCATTTTTACAAAATTTTCCATGGTATAATGCTGCCATTGTACATAACATTGCACAATAAGGATGCCCCAAGGTTATCTCCAGAAACAGAGGTCAATATTCTCCCCGTCGCAAGATGGTTCGGAGAAGAATTGTTCACTTATGTTAGGGTTTTTGGAAGCTCCGCTTCCCCCCATGTTTTACCCCTATATATTCCGGATAGACTTGTTGCTCGAGATATTGCTTATCAGACCTGTGGCCAAGGAGGTTTAACAAAGGAATTAAAAGAGAAGAAGAAAGGCATTTGGCCACAATTTCCCGTAAACTGTGGAACATTTTCACTGTTTGATGTTGGTCACGCATTCAAAGAAGTAAGCAACATTACATGCTTACAACTGTTCAAATTTTTGAGAAGGTTATTTGACCCAAATAATATTGTTAAGAATTTTACCAATGTAATCAGAGTAAGGGAATTTTTCGGGGAACAGAATATTTTTGATGATATGTTCCAAACAAAAAGTTCATTTAAAGAAGTTTTGAATTCAGCTCAAATGCAGTTATCTCCAGAGGAATTCCAAGAATTTAAACTTTACAGAGAGAGAAGACTAACTGCTATTCCTTTGGAAAATCTACGCTTGGAACCCGCAAGGGAGAAAACTCCTAGTGTTAGTCTTAACGACAGTTCGAGTACAGATAAATCTAAGTCAAAATCTGAAAGAGAGACTTCTGAACATTCCAATATGTCTAATGAAAAGGAAGATAAAATCGAAGAATCAGTGAAAGATTCTGCGCAACCGAAAGAACTTCCTCAACAGCAAATTTTGACTTCTCAACAGACAAATCCTCCTCCTACCAATGTACAGCAACAATCAGTCAGTCACCATTGAATTAGACAAAGAATGGGAAAGCTTTAATCAATTGATTAATGTAGAAGGACAGAATGTACAGACCCCTGTACAAACAACCAAAGTTTTGAGCACAGGAATAAATAGCAAAGTCACAGTAACGGAGCACATGCCTATCACACCCTCCTCTGAAATTGTACTTAATGTAGAGGACATTCCTCCTCTAGATGTATTCTACAGCCCAAAATACAAAGCAGTAGTGAAGAAACAGAGAAAAAAGATAAAGTTAGAAGGTGCAATTGCTACTGAAGCAGAACAACTAGATGTCTTGTGGAAGGATCCTTCCACAGAGCCTACTGAGAATCTTGCTAAGTTATCTCAAATGACAGGGGCTTATGCTTCTGCAACTATTGATAAAGCATTCGAGATACAACTCTTATTAAATTAAAAAGAAGAACAAATAAAAGTTCTTCAACAACAATTGCAACATGTACAAGACAATAATGAAGCACAATTGAAACTTGAAGAGTTACAACAACAACTTCAACAAATGCAAATAGGAAATCGAAAAAGCTTGGCTGATAAAGAAAAACAAATACAGATTATCCAAGATCAGCACAAAGATGATCCTAAGCTTCCTGAGTTTATTTCAGAAACTATCTCTTTAAACAATCAACTACTGCAACAACAAGAAGTGTTATGCCAAAAGATCTTGTAATGGAATTCTTTTTTCCAAGAGAGTGATAAAATCACAAATCATGTCGTAGATTTACGAAATGATTATGATTTAATTAATGAAAAGATCAATGATTATTTGGTATGGCAGAAAACCGAAAAAGGAAGAAAAGATGGTGCACCAATTATTAATGAAAACCATAAAGAAATACTTTTCAATAACTTGGATGCACAAATCAGAAGGGCAGAGAAGGCAGCAGAGGAGGCGGCTACAGCAGCAAACAGTCTTACTGATTGTGTAAATGATAATTTTCACAAAGCTAATTTGATTTCAAAAACTGTTCCGGGATATCTCCCACAGGTGAATCAACTGCAGAAGAAAGAGCAAAATCAATCCAAGCGCTGACAAGATTAAACTGGGACTCTTACTAGACATACTTAGTGAAACCACACAGTCAGCACAGTGCGCTTAATTGTATCATAATTTCTACTGAGAAGATTGTGCCTACACTTGCCGACTCTGTCTTTTCAGGACAGTTGAATTCTAAAGTCGGTCAACCACATCTTCTCAAAACTATGATAGATGCCTGCAAGTTTAAAGATCAAGTTCATAAGTAGTTAGTTAATAGTCTTTATTTTTAGATTTAGTTTTAATTTTACTGTATTTTTTCCTAGGAAAAGGACGGTCATTAAACTGAATCCTTAATTTTTGTAATAGACTATTTTTAGATTTAGCTAAGTAGTATTTAAACCCTTCTCATGCATTTAGAGAAGGGTCCTCGATTATTATATTTTTGACTTGGAGATTACATTTCTGTACTCCATTGACTTTTATATTTTATAAAAGATCACATCTGGTGATTTTATGCGTAATTATCTTTAAAGTGTTGCATTTATGTACCTTGGATTTGATTTTGCATCAGAATTACTGGATTAGAGTATCAGATTTCATTTGAAAGCTTTCAAGATGAATAAGGTATTTCTATCTGTTCACTGTTGATTTCTTTTGTCTTATGATATTCGCTTTAAAATTTGCTATCATTTACAAATATTTGTTTTCATAACGTTTCTTTATATATATCATTTTTTAGTATAATTGAAATGTTATCTTTCATAAGTATATGTAGATGATATATTATGATGAATACAATATGCTAATACAACTCTGTTTAATTTCTTAAACGGAGTTATCTTTATTTGTTTCTGCACATTTCAATTAAACTTTAATACATTTTTATGGTTATTGTTAAATTGGAATAATTTTAAGTTGTATTCACATATGATTGCCCGGGTTAGTTTTAGAATTTCTTTACTGGTATTTAGTTTAAATTAGATAGTTTTATTTCAGTCAATTTATTCCCATTTCAACTCATCCAAATCAACCCATCACCAACCCATTAGTTATAAGGAAACTGGTCCTTTAAATCCAGTCGGAGCCACCATACCAAACGGAAAAGGGGCTGTCCTAAGGTCCCGACCGGGTGGTTTTCCCCAATGTTTGAAGCAAATATTTTCTAGGCTTCAACATTTTTGGCGCTAGGAGGGCATAAGCTATGAATGGCAAGTAAATCTTTACCTACAAGCCATTCTGAGAGCAAGACACATAGCAATTTTTGTAGATAGAGCTGCAAAACCTACATTAGCTGAGAATTTGAAAGAGGTTATTGCAGTAGAAAACGAATTATTTCTTTAGAAAAGAAAAATGCTATCGAGGAAAGGAAATCCAAAAAAGTCAGCTTCAAAGATGATTCAAAGAAAAAGGCCAAAGACCCATATGACATGGAAGGTTTACATAAAGTTCTTAAAACCATGTCAAATGAAATGGTTGAAATAAAAAAAAAAGTAGCTGAAACTTCTACCAAAAAACCATTCCGAAATTTCAGAAGAAACCAAGTTGAATCTAAACCTCCCAATGCCATCTCTAATGTAGAATCAAAAGAGGAAGAAGAAGAAGATACTCCTCCAGTATCAAAAGAAGAAGATGAGAATGAAGAAATAGCTGAATTGCATGGAATGTGGGATTTTATTTTCCCTAATTCTTATAGTGAGGTAAAACAAGAAGCTATGCCTGTGAGTACTAGGAGTAAATCTACATCGGAGCCTGTACAAACAGTTCCTAAAAATAAAATTACAACTCCAAGTACCAAAGACAAGTCCCCTGCAAAGAAAGCTTCTCCGTTACCTACTCAAAATCAGCCATCCTCTTCTAATCCTCCTACATCAACAACAAAGACTTTAGTGGTGTCAGATCCTATGGAGTATAACATTGTTGAAGACATGAAAAATATCAAAGCCAACATTTCCTTATATGAACTCAGCTAACTAAAACACCAACAGAAGTTGCTATTAAAAGAATTAAATGCTACACCAATTGCTCCTTTACCAAGTGTAGTTGCAAAAGCAGCTAAAGGAGCTGGTAAGCCACCAAATAGGGTAGATGCTACTGATACCGTGCTCATTGGAGAAAAGTCAAATTCTCAGACTCCTCCTTTTCTTTTAACTTATGAGATGTACAATAAAAATCTGCATAATTGTTTAATTGATTCTGGAGCTTCCTCTAATATAATGCCTACTTCTGTATGTGCCAAATTGAATATTGAACCACAGAAATCGGCAGTTCATATTGTTCAATTGGATCGCTCTAAAGTTCAAGTTGTAGGAGAAATCAATTCAGTTACTATCAGATTAGCTTCCGATCCTAGGATTGTCCAAAGAATTGATATTTTGATTACGGATATTCCTGAATTCTATGGATTAATCTTAAGCAGGGACTAGTCTGCGAAACTTAATGGTTATATCTCAACTGATTATTCACATATGTGGCTTCCCTACAAAGGGAAACCAAATCAAATCAAAGTTGAACGAGGAAAACATATGACATACACTGTCACTGAATTTGAACAACTTAATGAGCCTGTGGCATTCAACAACAATATTCTTGGGGGTTATTCTGCTGAGTCATTTCTTGCAAACTTCAAAGCACCTCAATCACCTTTTTCTATAAATACTTTTGTTTCTCAAATAGAAAATTTTTCACAATCTGATTCTTCCAGAATTGTAAATATTTCTGATATAATTGTAGATAAGCCAATAGATAAATCTTTATTTTGGTCGTTATATTTTGATGGATCAAAGTCTAATGATGGAGCTGGAGCAAGATGCATCTTAATTGATCCAGATGGAGAGAAAACCATGCTATCGTGTAGGTTAGAATTTGAGTGTACTAACAATACTGCAGAATATGAAGCCTTGATTCAAGAACTTTATAAAGCTATAGGGTTAGATGTTAAATACTTGAAAGTCTTTGGTGATTCCGAAATTGTCATAAAACAAGTTAGGAATACTATCCATTGCCTTTCAGGACATCTTAAACACTATCAAACCCTAGTGCAAGATCTTATCACTCATTTTCTAGCATTCAATATTTCTTCTATTCCTAGGAATCAAAATACATCAGCTGACTTGTTAGCTAATGTTGCATCCAAACTCCTTCCTGCTGAAGATTGCAGTCCTGATAGATTTTCAGTAGAATTGATTTTTCGTCCATCTGTCCGAGATAATGTCACAAATTGGAGAGTATTCTATCATGATCAAGATATTTTAAATTTCATGACTTCAAAGAAATCATATGATGAACAAATTATTGATGAAGATGATCATGATTTACAAATTGCCTCAAAAGGTAATGAAAATCCCATTCCAAAATCTGTTGTTAAATTAGAGGACTTATATGATATTAAAGAAAGATTCAAGAAAGTCACTAATGCTAAACTTCAAAGTTCCACTTTGAAGTTTGAATTAGTAAATCTTGGTTCTGATTCTAAACCTCAAAACGTTAACTTAGGACTCAATTTAACACCAGAGGAAAGGAATGCGTTCATTAAACTTCTGAACAAGTATAAAAACGTTTTTTCTTGGAATTATGATGATTTAAAAATGTATGATACTTCGATTATTCAACATACAATTCCAATGCTTCCTGATATTAAACCTATTCAACAGAAGTTGAGAAAGATCCATCCAAATCTCGAAAGTCAAATCAAATCAGAACTTAATAAACTTTTAAAAGCCAAAATCATTTTTCCAGTCAAGCACTCCAATTGGGTTTCCAATATGGTACCTGTAAGGAAGAAGAATGGTGATATAAGAATCTGTATTGATTTCAGAAATTTAAACAAGGCATGTTTAAAAGACAATTTCCCATTGCCAACCATGGAACAGATACTTCAAAAGGTAGCTGGTTCTGAACTTATGTCTTTTCTTGATGGATTTTCGGGTTATAATCAAGTTTTAGTTCATCCAGATGACAGATTGAAAACAACTTTCAGAACAAAATGGGGAACTTATGCTTATCAGAAAATGCCTTTTGGTCTAATAAATGCAGGAGCAACTTTCCAAAGAGCTATGGACATAGCATTTAAAGGTCTGATCAATAAATCGGTTGTTGTCTATCTTGATGACATAACAGTATTTTCAAAAAAGAGAACCAATCATCTACATGACCTAAAGCAAATATTTGAAAGATGTAGAAGGTTTGGTATTTCCTTAAATACAAAGAAATCCTTCTTTGCTTGGGATGAAGGAAAACTCTTGGGATTTGTTGTGTCAAAATATGGTATATATATTGATCCAGATAGAGTGAAAGAAATTTCTGATATTTCTTTACCTCATAACAAAAAATCCATGCAATCATTTCTTGGACAGATCAATTTTGTTAAAAGATTTATTCCTGATTTTTCTTTAATTGTTTTACCTATGCAAAATATGATTAAGAAGAATTCAATATTCAAATAGGCGCATAAAGAGAAAGAAGCTTTTGAGGCAATCAAACAAGCGATTATTAATGCACCAGCATTGAATACCCCGGATTTTTCTAAAGATTTTACTTTGTATACTCTGGCCACTGAAACATCCTATGCAGCCGTTTTAACACAACTCAATGATCAAGAAATCGAAGCACCAATTTCTTTCTTTAGCTCAAATCTACAAGGAGCTGAGCTTAATTATTCCGATGTTGAAAAACAAGCCTTTGCTGTGTTTAAATCAATCAAACATTTCATACCTTTTCTCTTAAAAACACATACAAAAATCATTGTCCCATTCTCTGCAGTGAGGCAATTATTAATTCAAAAAGAAGTAGGAGAAAAGAGAGCTAACTGGGTAACAGCCTTGCAAGAATATGATATTGATATTAAACTAGCTAAGATTGTTAGAGGACAAGGTTTTTGCAGATTATTGGCAGGAGCTCATAACATACCAAAAAATCAAGATTCAAATCAAGATATTCAAGTAAGTCAGATAAGTGTTACAGATTCTGAATCTCAGTATGCTGATCTTATCTATTACTTGAAAAATGGGTATGCTTCTTCTAATCTCAGTTATAAGAGTAAACGTGCTTTAAGGTTAAAGGCTATTAAATATGAGATCATTGATAATGTGTTATTCAGAAAAAATTATGATTCAATCTTATTAAGATGTCTTGAAAAGACTGAAGCTGAAAAGGTTTTGCAGGAATTGCATGATGGACTAGCAGGAGGTCATTTTGGAGGTGATACCACAGCTCACAAAATAATTCGTGCTGGTTATTACTGGCCTACCCTTTTTAAAGATACACATGACTACGTAAGGAAGTGCAAAATTTGCCAAACTGCAAGTGGAAGACAAAGGAAACCAGCTTTTCCTTTGCAACCAGTGAGTATTGAGCAACCATTCGAAAAATGAGGGCTTGACATTATTGGTGAGATACTACTTCATTCTTCCAAACAGCACAAATACATCATTACTACAACTGATTACTTTACAAAATGGGTAGAAGCAATCCCTTTGAAGGTAGTCAATTCTGATGCAATTATTGATTTCATAGATCAATTCATCATAACCAGGTTTGGTGTACCTAAAGCTCTTGTCTTTGATAATGCGTCTTACTTTTCCGGAAATAGTTTAATAGAATTTGCAGTCATAAGAGGTTTTAAACTAAAATATTTAGCAAATTATTATCCACAAGGTAATGGTTTGGCTGAATCCACTAACAAAAATCTTATCAAAATCATTAAAAGGACCATTGATCAAAATCAAAAGAATTGGCACAAGTCTTTAATCTTTGCACTATGGGCTGATCGTATTACTGAAAAAGCTTCAATAGGAACATCACCTTTCAATTTAGTTTATGAGAAAGAAGCTGTGATACCATCAAATTTAGCTCTTCCATCATTAGCCCTAGTGCAATTTATTGAAGAAAATCCTTCTTCATCCATTCAATTGAGATATGATCAAATCCTTAAACTAGAAGAAGATAGAGATAAAGCAAAAATTATTCATAAAAAACATCAACAGCTTGTAAAATCTTCTTTTGATGCAAGTTCTACCGACTCAAAAATTTTGTCCATTTGTAATCTCGTTCTGAAATGGGATAAAGCACATGAAGAAAAAAGTAAGCATACCAAATTTCAGAAAATGTGGCTTGGACCATTTCAGATCGTTGAAAAGATAGGCTCAAATACATTCATACTCCAAGATCTAACAGGTAAGAGAGAATCTCTTCCTGTAAATGGGCTTATCTTGAAGAAATTATTTTCATAAGGAGGTAACCCCTTCTTAAACTGTACATATTCCTTTCTGCAGAGTTTTTAAGTGTTTTTTGCAAATAAAGGTTGTTAATGAGTCTCTAATTGACTGTTTACTATTTAGAAAATTTCTTAGGAAGAATATTATAAATATTTATTTTGTGTAAATAAGAATTTTTAAAATAAGGATCACAGTTTTTGGACAGTTTGAAATAAGATGTTAAACTTTGAAAGATTATTCCAATCATTTGCATAATCTTTTGAAAACTTGAGGAGAATGTAAATCATTATAAGTTTATTGAGCAGAGAAAGGTTATCTATAAAAGTAAAAGATTTTTCAAAGTCTTGGTACTCAAGAAACTCTGAAAATTGTCATTCATTGATTCTTAAGGATAAAATTATTTCACCCCATCCATTTAAGTTGTGATTTTTTAGAATGTAATTCTAATAAATTATATGAAAATTTAAGAGATAAGAGGTCCCATTATGAGCCGACTTACCATGTTCATAAGAAGTAATGAAACTGACATTACCAATACTGGATATCAAAACATGGTAATGGCTTATAAATATAAGACATGGGGTCTCATCACGAGCCAGCTTGTTCAGTTTAATTACAACTAGTGAATGGCATTGTTATTAACTGGCTACCAAACCAGAACAATGGCTCTTAAAAATAAAAAAAATAAGTAAAAGACAAAAAACATGAGATAATAGGTCTTATGAATTTATCTTTTAAAAAGTCATAATTTTAGTTGGATGGGACAATGAATGGTTAATGGTTTAAAGGTAACCTTGTCGAGACTATGAACGTTTGCAGGCAGCAGAGGCAATACCTATGACAATAGAGTATATTATAAAACCAAACTTGGAGAAATCCACTTACTTCATTATTAACACCAATCAAAGCTTGAGATAACCCAAAAATGTTTTTGTTCTTAAGGAATTAGAAAGAAATTGTGAGTTATTTTTATTTCTTTTTCATAGTTACATTTTATTCGAATTATCCTAAGATAGTTTTCATTATCTCTAAAAATATTTATTTACTAGAAATACAGTGTTCATTTTATTTTTTCAGAGATAACTGTTTCTTTCAGTGAATCGCCAATTGTTGTGACCAGCAACAACCCCCCTTTTTATTTAGTATTAGTAATAATACTAAATAAAATGGGGACCCTTAGTTAAAAAAATCCAAAAAAAATCAATTAGGATTTTTTTCCTTTTCAAATAAAACTTTATATCATAAACTTAGAGAAATTTCTTAGAAAAACCTTTAGAAACACTTAAGTTTATGATAGATTAAAAAAAAGTTTTCTTTAAACGAAATAGCGCATCCATCGCAAAATGGTGTATATCTTTTGTAAAACTGAAATTGCGATTTTACGATATTGCGATAACATATTGGTCGCAGATCGCATAGCGCAGAAAAAGGAAATGTTAAACGAATACTTTTGCGCTATTTACAATTTTGCGTTTTTGCGCTATTTGCGATTTGCGCTATTTGAGATATTTGCGATATGCGCTATTTGCAATTTGCGATGGTTACGTTTTTCGATTTGCGATATTACGCAGATCGCAGATCGCAATGTCGCAGATTCATAAAAGCGCGTTGTTCAAAGAAAATCTCCCATAAATCAATATCTATTTTGCGCTTTAATGATTGGATTAAATGAATGGATTGTCAATTAATGGTAAATGAGATTTTGTTTTGATTGAAAGTCGTTTCACGTTATAATAATATATTTCATCCGCCTTTGCATTTAAAACTATCTCATCACCTTTCTTATGCCATTACTCTCATTTAACTTGTAAAACGCAGGCACGAAGGAGCAAACGTCTATACAAAGCGTTCACAGAACATTATGGGTAAGAAAGAGAAGAGCTCGAATTCTGAAAACAGAGAAATGGCTTCACTGTATGCAAACACCGCTTGCAATAAGAATGTCGGTATAACCACATAAGAAGGAATGTATAATTTGCTGGAAGAAGAAAATCCTGTGGTGATGAAACTTGCGGCTACAGCAGGTTCCAGTAATACGTCTGAGGCAACCCTTAAAGAACTGGCTTGTTCATTTCTGCATAGAATAGCGGCAAGGCCGAGGATTCTTCTGTATACAGACATGGTGAAATGGGTGCTAGATAGCACCGATATTTCAAACAGGCAATTTAGAACTCCAACTCAAGAGCTAATCAGATCGTTCACTATGGAAGATTTGAGGCTGATGTATCAGTTGCCAGAACCTCAGGCAACTTATAATAAGCAATTCATGGAAGATTTTTCCAGAGAACATGCAAATTTGTCAGAATGCACACAAGAGTGGACCAAAACAGATGAACCGTTGAAGAAAAACAAACACGGTATGTACAGTACTGGTTCACTTACCTCTCCTTATTGTTTTGCTGCTGCCATGTTATGCAGGCTTTTTGGAAAGCCTGACATAAATATGATCTTACCTGAATGGCTCCCTTTGTTGAATGCTGTCGTTAATTCTACAATTGTAGACTGGGCCAAAATCTTATCTGATAATTTGACCACTACTATTTTTCACTACCGGTCCAAACGAAATGTTTCTTAGCGGATTTATCCGCCTTTTTATTTATCTGCTTATGTCATGGACGCTATCTGTTTTGTCTCTAAATTCCCTGTGATGGGTTGGCAATGGACTATCCACGATCCTTTGCCTATTCATGTGTACCATAAGGAACTATGGGAGTCTAAGTTTGTCCCCCATTTTTACAAAATTTGTCATGGTATAATGCTGCCATTGTACAGAACATTGTACAATAAGGATGCCCCAAGGTTATCTCCAGAAACAGAGGTCGACATTCTCCCCGTCGCGAGATGGTTCGGAGAAGAATTGTTCACTTATGTTAGGGTTTTTGGAAGCTCTGCTTCCCCCCATGTTTTACCCCTATATATTCCGGATAGACTTGTTGCTCGAGAGATTGCTTATCAGACCTGTGGCCAAGGAGGTTTAACAAAGGAATTAAAAGAGAAGAAGAAAGGCATTTGGCCACAATTTCCCATAAACTGTGGAACATTTTCACTGTTTGATGTTGGTCACGCATTCAAAGAGGTAAGAAACATTACATACTTACAATTGTTCAAATTTTCGAGAAGGTTATTTTACCCAAATAATATTGTTAAGAATTTTACCAATGCAATCAGAGTAAGGGAATTTTCCGGGGAACAGGATATTTTTGATGATATGTTCCAAACAAAAGGTTCGTTTAAAGAAGTTTTGAATTCAGCTCAAATGCAGTTATCTCTAGAGGAATTCCAGGAATTTAAACTTTACAGAGAGAGAAGAATAACTACTATTCCTTTAGAAAATCTACGCTTGGAACCCGCAAGGGAACAAACCCCTAGTGTTAGTCTTAACGACAGTTCGAGTACGGATAAATCTAAGCCAAAATATGAAAGAGAGACTTCTGAACGTTCCAATAAGTCTAATGAAAAGGAAGATAAAATTGAAGAATCAGTGAAAAATTATGCTCAATCGAAAGAACTTCCTCAACAGCAAATTTTAACTTCTCAACAGACAAATCCTCCTCCTACCAATGTACAGCAACATTCAGTCACCATTGAATTATACAAAGAATGGGAAAGCTTTAATCAATTGATTAATGTAGAAGGACAGAACGTACAGACCCCTGTACAAACAACCAAAGTTTTGAGCACATGAATAAGTAGCACAGTCACAGTAACTGAGCACATACCTATCACACCCTCCTCTGAAATTGTACTTAATGTAGAGGACATTCCTCCTCTAGAAGTATTCTACAGCCCAAAATACAAAGCAGTAGTGAAGAAACAGAGAAAAAAGAGAAAGTTAGAAGGTGCAATTGCTACTGAAGCAGAACAACTAGATGTCTTGTGGAAGGATCCTACCACAGAGCCTACTGATAATCTTGCTAAGTTATCTCAAATGACAGGGGCTTATGCTTCTGCCACTATTGACAAGGCATTTGTGATACAACTCTTATTAAATGAAAAAGAAGAACAAATAAAAGTTCTACAACAGCAATTGCAACATGTACAGGCCAATAATGAAGCACAATTGAAACTTGAAGAGTTACAACAACAACTTCAAGAAATGCAAATAGGACATCAAAAAAGCTTGGCTGATAAAGAAAATCAAATACAGATTATCCAAGACCAGCATAAAGATGATCCTAAGCTTCCAGAATTTATTTCAGAAACTATCTCTTTAAACAATCAACTACTGCAACAAGAGGAAGTTTTATGCCAAAAAATCTTGCAATGGAATTCTTTTTGCCAAGAGAGTGAGAAAATCACAAATCATGTCGTAGATTTACGAAATGATTATGATTTAATTAATGAAAAGATCAATGATTATTTGGTATGGCAGAAAACAGAAGAAGGAAGAAAAGCTGGTGCACCAATTATTAATGAAAACCATAAAGAAATACTTTTCAATAACTGGGATGCACAAATCAGAAGGGCAGAGAAGGCAGCAGAGGAGGCGGCTACAGCGGCAAACATTCTTACCGATTGTGTAAATGATAATTTGCACAAAGCTAATTTGATCTCAGAAACTGTCCCGGGTTATCTCCCACAGGCACATCAACTACAAACATAATGGAGGCAAAAGGCAGAAGAAAGAGCGAAATCAATCCAAGGGTTGACAAGATTAAACTGGGACTCTTACTGGACATACTTAGTAAAGCCACACAGTCAGCACAGTGCGCTTAATTGTATCATCAATTCTACTGAGAAGATTGCGCCCACACTTGCCGACTCTGTCTTTTCAGGACAGTTGAATTCTGAAGTTGGTCAACCACATCTTCTCAAAACTATGCTAGATGCATGCAAGTTTAAAGATCAAGTTCATAAGTAGTTAGTTAATAGTCTTTATTTTTAGATTTAGTTTTAATTTCACTGTATTTTTGCCTAGGAAAAGGATGGTCATTAAACCGAATCCTTAATTTTTGTAATAGACTATTTTTAGATTTAGCTAAGTAGTATTTAAACCCTTCTCATGCATTTAGAGAAGGGTCCTGGATTTTAATATTTTTGACTTGGAGATTACATTTCTGTACTCCACTAGCTTATATATTTTTTAAAAGGATCACATCTGGTGATTTTATGTGGAATTATCTTTAAAGTGTTGCATTTATGTACCTTGGATTTGATTTTGCATCAGAATTACTGGATTAGAGTATCAGATTTCATTTGAAAGCTTTCAAGATGAATAAGGTATTTCTATCTGTTCACTGTTGATTTCTTTTGTCTTATGATATTCACTTTAAAATTTGCTATCATTTACAGATATTTGTTTTCATAACGTTTCTTTATATATATCATTTTTTAGTATAATTGAAATGTTATCTTTCATAAGTATATGTAGATGATATATTATGATGAATACAATATGCTAATACAACTCTGTTTAATTTCTTAAACGGAGTTATCTTTATTTGTTTCTGCACATTTCAATTAAACTTTAATACATTTTTATGGTTATTGTTAAATTGGAATAATTTTAAGTTGTATTCACATATGATTGCCCGGGTTAGTTTTAGAATTTCTTTACTGATATTTAGTTTAAATTAGATAGTTTTATTTTAGTCAATTTAGTCCCATTTCAACTCATCCAAATCAACCCATCACCAACCCATTAGTTATAAGGAAACTGGTCCTTTAAATCCAGTCGGAGCCACCATACCAAACGGAAAAGGAGTTGTCCTAAGGTCCCGACCGGGTGGTTTTCCCGAATGTTTGAAGCAAAGATTTTATAGGCTTCAACAGGACTTTAGAAAGGCTTTTGATACGGTTCCTAGAAACAACCTATGGAATAGATTAGAAGAGCTAAATGTTCCTTTCGAACTAAGAGCGGTCGCTATAAGGTTATACGAGAATGTAATTGCCAAGTTAAAGATCAATGAGGGGTGGTCGAAAGATATTAAGTGTAATATCGGAGTTAAACAAGGTTGCCCCCTCTCCCCTACCCTATTCTATTTGGAATTTACATCGACAAGCTAGAAGGTTCTTTAGAGGAAGCAGGATGTGATGGCACGATCTTAGCTGGGATAGTCATCATCCTTCTTCTCTATGCGGACGATATTGCTCTTCTCACAAGGTGCCCATCTGATCTTGATAAGCAACTTATACTTCTTAACGATTTCTGCTCTACCATGGGTATGTCTGTTAACACTGACAAAACAAAAGTTATGATTATCAAATCCAAGAAGGACACTTATGCTAATTTTATGTGTGACAATAGTATCTTGGAGGAAGTGTCTTCTTACAAGTACCTAGGAATTGATATTCATCACAAGCTCAACTGGAACTATAGCATTCAAAAAAGGATTAATGGGGGGTGGAAAGCTTATTTTGGTCTTGAAAATAATTGTAAAACGACAAACCTCGTAATGTGGGATAGAAATAATTTCCTCTTTGGAACTTTAGTCACTCATGTTATCTTATATGGATGTGAGGTTTGGGGTTGCAACATCTCTAGATAATCCTGGAGAAATATTGAGAAAATCTAGAAGCGTTTTATAACTTATAACCTTAAAATTAAAAGCAATACACCCTATCCTATTCTACTTATAGAAGTGGGTCTTTCCCCTATCGAGAGCCTAGCTATGACTAGGCTTCTATTGTACAAGCACAAGCTCAATAGCATAGGAGACCATAGACTTCCTAAGCTAGCTTTAAATTCTAGCCAAAACCACCTAAGGCTTAAACAAGGTTGGTATAAAGACACCAGGACCTGGTTAAACCATTGGGAAATCGACGAGAATGTTGCATTGCAAAACATTAATAACATTTAAAAAATTGTTACTTCTAAGTTCAAAGAAAAAATGTGGTGTGAGAAAGATCTAGCAGCTAAAAGAAAATTAAGATATTATAAGGAGGTCATCAACCCCACCCTAGAAGATCAAAAGTATCTATCTGTTTTAACTAGCTCAAAGAAGAAAATTAATACAGCCAAGGTTAGAAAAAACTCTCATGAGCTCCATAGTGAAACAGGTCGTTGGATAGTTCCTAAAACACCATGGATGGAAAGGATCTGCCATCTCTGTGAGAATATGAACATCGAGAATGAAAATCACTTCCTCTTAGAGTGCCCCACGTACAACCACATTAGAGCTCGATTTCATAATTTTTGTTGCAATACTGACCTTCCTAGCCTTTTAAATGTCAAAATTATAGTGAGCGCGGAAGGCTTCTCTCCAAACTTTTTGAGCATAGGAATAAAATCTTAAATCAAACTAAATAACTCTTTTCTTTAGGTCTGATAGACCAAAGATTGGAATTAGTGGACGTTAACCACCATCATCATCATCATCAATAAAATAAGGGGGGAGAATTAATAATATAAAATAAAATTTAAAAAAAAAAAAAAAATATATATATATATATATATATATATATATATATATATATAATAAATAAATGAATAAAATAAAAATAAAATAAATAAATAATCTAATATAAATTAATTAATTAATTAAAAAAATAAAAGTAAATAAATAAATATAAAAATAATAAAATCATAACGAGAGAGCTGGGGTCCAGCTCTTACTCAATTTCCAGCCATCATCCCTATTGAGATTCTTGGCATGCCTTTCAATCTGAATAGCCTCTCGGAGCTTGCTATGGTGGAAGTGGTCGATTTTAGCGATGACCTTCGAGTCCTCAATGCAGACATGGTGACCGGATTTTTTCGCATGTTCAACAAGAGCTGATGTGTGGGAACAATTGTGTGTAATGTCAGCAGCATGTTCTTGGATTCACTGCCTGATGGATCTCCCTGTTTCTCCAATGTAGGGGATACCACAGGAACAAGGAATCAAGTAGACACCTTTCAAGTCCCTAGGGTCAACAGGGTCCTTAAAAGATCCGAGCGAGTTCCTGATGGCGAGCAGGGGCTTGAAAGACAAGGAAACATTATTCTTCTTAAGGACATGGGAAATTCTGTCTATTGTCCCTTGGATAAACGGGAGATGAACCTTGGAAATGGGGTCCACCCGCACAATTTTTTCCTTTAACCCTTTATATGCCTTTCGAAAGGCTTTAAGGCCTTGTGCTCTACAACAACCATTCCTTTCAAAGACCTCAAAGAGATGGGACTTCTCTGACTTCAGGTGTCCTTTGCACTCTTGCTACCAGGTCTTTTAGAATCTCTGACGACAGCCACCTGGAGTCGGAGAAGTCCCATCTCCTTGAGGTCTTTGAAAGGAATGGTTATTGTAGAGCACAAGGCCTTAAAGCATTTCAAAAGGCATATAAAGGGTTAAAGGAAAATTTTGTGTAGGTGGACCGCATTTCCAAGGTTCATATCTCGTTTATCTAAGGGACAACAGACATAATTGCCCATGTCCTTAAGAAGAATAATGTTTCCTCATCTTTCAAGCCCCTGCGCACCATCAAGAACTCACTCAGATCCATTAAGGACCTTGTTGACCCTAAGGACTTGAAAGGTGTCTACTTGATTCCTTGTTCCTGTGGTATCCCCTACATTGGAGAAACAGGGAGATCCGTCGGGTAGCGAATCCAAGAACATGTTGTTGACATTACACAAAATCGTTCCCACACATCAGCTCTTGCTGAACATGCGGAAAAATCCTGTCACCATGTCTGCATTGAGGACTCGAAGGTCATCGCTAAAGTCGACCACTTCCACCATAGGAAGTTCTGAGAGACTATTGAGATTGAAAGGCATGATAGGAATCTCAATAGGGATTATGGTTGGAAATTGAGTAAGAGCTAGACCCCAACTCGCTCGTTATGATTTTTATTATTTTTATATTTTCATTTTTATTTATTTATTTTTATTTTTATTTATTTATATTAGATTATTTGTTTATTTTATTTATTGATATTTTATTTTTATTTTATTCATTTATTTATTTATTTATTTTTATTTTATTTTTTAAATGTTATTTTATATTATTAATTCTCCCCCCTTATTTTATTATTCTCTATCTCTGTATTTTAAAATTTAAATTTTTAATAATTGAAATATTTACCCTTAAAATAAAATAAAACTAAAATAATTTTTCTAAATATAATTTCTAATAACTAATTAACTGACTTATTAATGAACTAACTAAATAACAGCTAATTTTTAACGGCTAGTTTTTAATGGCTATATTCGGGTTTGATGCATCCTTATTATTTATTTTGAATTTAGATTAAGATTTTTTCATCTTGTCCTGAGGATGAACCACATTAGGTGGTTCGAAACATCGACCAATTCAGAATTATGTGATTAATACGAAAGGTATTTATCTAAATACATTGGAGATTTGCTGAACAAATTTGGCATGTCTGAATGCAATCCTTTGTCCACTCTAATAGAACAAAATTTAAAGCTCACATCCAAAGAAGGAAATGAATTCGAGGATGCAACTAAGTATAGGCAACTAGTAGGAAGTCTTAACTACCTCACTACTACCAGACTATACATTTCTTTTGTTGTTGGGATCCTTTCTAGGTTTATTCAAAAACCTTGTGAGGGCCATTGGTCTCCTACAAAAAGACTTTTAAGATACTTGAAGGGAACTCATGACTTTGAACTCAAATATACACAGGTGGATGACTTCAGCTTAATTCGATACTTTGATTCATACTTTAATGGAGATAATGAAAACGGAGTATCTACTTCAGGTTATGTTCTGAGTGTTAGATCGGGAGTTGTCTCTTGGAGGTCATGCAAAAGTCAATTTTAGTAGATTCTACAGCCAAGGCAAAATATGTGGTAGTTGCAGAAGCAACCAAGGAGACTGTGGGGCTCGAGAAAATTCTTAAAGACTTGTAGGAGAAACAAGTTCATTTTACTCCTCTTTTAATTCACGACACTTGTGCAATAACATTGGCCAAAAATCCAAAATTCCATGATCAAACCAAGTATATCAATACAAAGTATCATTTGATTCAACATCATGTTGAGGTCAAGACTATTCACCTATGCCATTGTTCCACAAATGAGTATATTGCTGAAATATTCACCAAAGTGCTTAGTAGAGAACATTTTGAAACATTCAGAATGATGCTCGGACTTCAAACACCCCTTCAGATTAAGGGGTGTAATGTTGACACCTAATCTTTCGGGATTGGGCAAATATATTGTAAATATGTTGATACAAAATAAGAAGACGAAGAGACCTTGGAATGTGAATCTCAAGGGTCTTTCTCTCCTGTGTGTATATATTAATGTTCTTCTTAATAGAAAATCATTTTTTGTGGAGTTAGCATATACATGGCCTCACATTGATTAACATCCATAGGTCATTCCCTTCTCCAAAAGCAACTTTGGAACAAATTTTATGACCTTTTTTTAGAAATAGAACTACCCTTGCTTGAAATTTCTTAGGATTGCCTCAACAAGCTCCATCAAAATAATCACATGCATAGGATCTATCTAAATTTAGACATGCAATTGTCCTTGGATGGTTTTTCCTTTCAAATTTTCCACAAATTTCCATAATCATATCTAATTTGGTGAGTAAACTATAATGGAAGAATTCCCTTGTTCTATAAGAGCATTTAATTTCTAGCAAGACAAAGTTCCTAGGAGATTCTACATTGTAAGGCCCTTTGGTCTTTAATGCTTTATCCTTAAACTGTTTTTCCATTAGGATGCTATAATGATTACTTGCTAAGAACCTAAACCTCTAGACAACTATAATGCTTCTTTCTATAATTATTTTTTATATGAATACTATAACAACAAATGGTTTATATTCCCATAACTATTTTTTGACCGGATGCATCTTCCTAGGCCTTGCCACGTTCTTTTGTTAAATATTTCCATGAGCCAACCAAAAGATTTTTGTTTTTTTTAATGGTGCATTTATCTTCCAGATGGGATTCCACCACCATATGTTCCCCTCCTTCCATCTCTAATAGCATTGCCATGTACCTAAAGTTTACAACATATCATCCCAGTGAATTATTTTTGGACTAGGCTTTCTAATCTTCCTCGTGCCTTAACCTTAAAGTATTTTGCGAGAGTCTAACTTTTACAATGTGATTCTAAAATCTATCACCTATTTTTGTGCACAACACAATTTAGCATTTTGTCACAACTATACTTTGGGGATTTGTTCATATCATGCATAATGAATATTGTATTTTGGATTCTAACTCGGATTATAAACACACACACATAACACATATATGCATGTATGTGTGGTACACACGCACATAAAGAGGAAAGCATGCTCTAGTGTTATAGTCAACTAGTACCATGGGAGGATTTTCCTTTTGTAGTAGAGAAGCTTTGGAAATCTATTTTTGTATGCAACATAGTTTGACATTTTGTCACAACTATACTTTAGGGATTTGTGCATATCTTGCATAATGTATATTTTATTTTGGATTCTAACCAAACTATATATGTTAGGGATAATGAAGATTGTAATGATATCTAACAAATAGATCCTCTTGCAATAGTAAATATGCAATTTGAAGCAGATCTCTTTTTTTCCAAATCACATGCAAAATATGAATCATCATAACCACAAACTAAACCATTGCAACCATTATAAGAAATACAATAATCACTTGTGTCTCTAAGATTTCAAAGTACCTACTTCACTATTACCAAGTGCTCTCTAACTAAATTTTTTATGTACCCACAAACAACACCTGCATGTGAAATACTTGGTATTGTATATAACATTATATAAACTAAATTTCATAATGCACCAGCATACAATACACTAGATATATAATATTTCTTATGTATTGCTAGAATGTAAACTTGAAGAAGATTAAAACGGGAAGCTAATGGGATATTTAGTGAATTCACATTATTCACACCAAATCTCATGAGTTATATTTTCCACATACTTCTGTTATGATAGACAAGCTTACCATGTTTCTTTTCATTGTGTATTTCTATGCCCAAAAATTGTTTTGTTGCTTCTAGATCCTTCATATCAAAAGTCCTAGCCAATTAAGCCATTAATCCATTGATATCAACCATGATTTTTCTTGCTACAAGCATATCATCAACATATAACACCAAGATAATGGAGATATCTTCTTCTTCTTCTTCTTCTTCTTCTTCTTCTTCTTTTTTGAAGTAAACATAGTGATTATGCTCACTTCTTGTAAAATTTTGGCTCACTATGAAAGAATAAAACTTCTTGTACCATTGTCTATGAGACTACTTACAACCATAGAAAGACTTCTTGAGTTCCCAAACAAATATTCTATTGTCGTCGTAGACAAACCCTTATGCCTATTCCATATATATTTCCTCATTCAAATCTCCATGTAAATTTTTTTTCTTAACAACTATTTGTATTAACTCAAGATCAAATAATGCAACTAATGCAAATACTACATAAATAAAATAAGTTTCACCATTGGTGAAAATATTTTGTTGAAATCAATATCTTCAGTTGGAGAATACCTTTTTGTTATTAGTCATTCTCTATAACTTTCAACCTTATCATCAATACCCTTTTTCAGTTTGTAGATCCATTTGCAAACAACAACTTTCTTGCCCTTTTGGAGTTATTTTGAGTCAATTTTTTTATTCCTTTATAAGGAATCCTTTTATTCTTTCATTATGATTTTCAATTTAGCACTTTCAATCAAATTCATCACTTTCTGATAACAAGAAGGTCCCACATCAGTAGATATGAAAGCAATAGATGGCATACAATTTTCATATCTCTTAGTAGAATTTATAGCCAATATAGTTCTCCTTAGAGTTGGTTGTGGAATTTTCACATTTTCCTATATATCTTTTACATCCTTGTCTTGTTATTTAGAAACCTCTTCCTACATCCTCTTTTTTCATATATGACTAAGTTTCCAACAAAATTTGTTGATTTGTTGTACTTGTTCCTATTTCATTTCAACTTTTACTATGCCTGATTTCATGAGAGGAGATTCTCAGGTGCTCCATCTCTATGAATGATGATTTTGTGGGTAGTAGAGTCCCATAATTTGTATTCCTTAACTCCATCACCATAACGAACAAATATATTCTTCTTTGATATGGGGTTCAACTTAGAACACTCTTGCTGCATTAAAACCAAATATTTTGAAATTTGAGTAATGACAAGAATGCCTTATCCATACCTCTTTAGGAATCTTACGATCTATTGCAATTAATGGTGTTTAATTTACCAAATAGAAAGTTGTATCGATTGCTTCTTCCTACAACTCTCGTTAAAACCTGACATTACTAAACATGATCCTTGATCTCTTTAGAAGAGTCAAGTTCATGCACTTAGCCACACCATTTTATTGAGGAATGTAAATTATGGTTTTATGTCTTTAGATCCTAGCTTCCTTGCAATAATTTCCAATTTCCAAAGATGTGAGCCCACCTCCATTATCCATTCTTAAACACTTGTTTTGCCTATTGGTTCTCTTTTTAACCAAAACTATAAATTGATTAAACATATTAACACATCAACTTTTCTTTTGAGAATATAGACATACACCTTTTTAAAGTAATTATCTATGAATGTTACAAAGTATGATGATCCTCCAAAAGAAACTATAGGGGATGCCCCTCAAACATATGAATGCATATAATCTATAATACCCTTACTTGTATGACCGCCTATTTTAAATTTTCTTTACATTGTTTCCCGAAAACATAATGCTTACATAAATTCAAATTCATATATTTTAAATTTGGAAGTAACTTACTATTTGCCAGTTCATTTAGCCCTTTCTTGCTCATATGGCCGAATCGTTGATGCCATAAATGAGAAGATTCAATTTCTTCCTTAGATACCATCACCACTTCAATTATTTTTGTACTCCCTTCTAGAGTGTAAAGGCTCCCAATCTTATATCCTTCACTCTATGAAAATTCCCTTGGACACCTTCATTTCTCCACCTTGATGTGATTATAAACTTAAGAATCCAAAACTGTAACAAACCCAACTTAAAATTTCATGTAATAAAAGTTAATAAAGGAAAAATAAGACCAAGGTCATGGGACACTTATTCCAAGTTGAATATTGCTCAAAATATCCTAGTGGGAATCACCTGATGTGTTTATGTCTAAGGGGAAATTGGCAACGACAATGAAAAAGGCTTTGGAAAGGCACGAGGCATTAATTGGAATTTTATTTATGAAAATGAAGGAAATTAGGAGAAAAGGGAGGTGAAAGGTCACAGGTTACATGTGAGGAGGAAATTGAAGGAAAATTAAGGAAAAATGAAGAAATTAGAGGCATCAAGAATAAGAAGACATCAAAGCATTAGTTGGTAGCCTTTTATTAGTTCAATTTTTGGGATTAGTCTCATAGAGGAAAGGATCACTAAGAGAAGAAGGAAAGCAAGCAAGCAAAGGAAGGACGGGAAAAGCAAAAGAAAGCAAGGATCAAGAAGGGAAAAGTTGGATCAAGCAGCTTCAGCGGGAATAATTGTTAGTAACGGGTTGCATGTATGATTTCCAGGTTGGTTTTGGTATGCATGGCATATGCATGTGCGTATTTGGTTTATTTGTTATTGGTGGCATGAATTTTTTTGGGTTTGGACAATGGTTTTAGTCTTGCCTTGCCATTTCTAGATAGCCATGGTGTGATGGGATTCTTTATCGATTGAGCTTTGCAATGTCGAAAGGTTTTGGATATGGGTCAGGTGGTCTCAGGGAAATCTAAAGGGTTGGGGGTGGAGATGGTTTTCTCCGAGAAGCCCTCAACAAGTGGGTGGAGAGAGGAAATTTCCTCAAGGGATGGTTAAGGAATTTTGAGGCATCCATGCTTGGTTTGGTTTTGTGATCTCGAGACCGACTTAGGTGAGATCATTATATGGTGAGGGTGGATGTGGTTTAACCTTTGGATTCCCTTGGTTTTTTTTGGATTGGTTTATCACATGAGATCCCACATTCATGCTTGGAATATGTCATGGGGGTGACTGGCTGAAAGAAAGATTTAGTTCAGCCCAATCTATGGTTGAGTGGTACGTGGAAGTCCCAGACTTGGTTGGATTTTGCATATTTTTAATAAGAGCTAAGTTTCTCTTTCTTTTGATGAGTAAATGTACTTATTGTTTTGTGGCTATAATTGTTGTTATATCATTTTTATTTATATGGTTATATGCTGGTTATTTTACATATCTAAGTATGTATCTTATCACATTTTCATTAATGGATGTTTGGTTAATGAATGCAATACCTAATTGGTGATATGATAGCTATTGTGAGAACTCATTGGTCCTTCTTGTTAAACCTCATATAAGTTTTCAGATCCTTATGTTCGAATATGCATTCATGACCTATAGGTTGCATGTTTACCATGTGTTTGCTGAAATTTGAGTCCCGATTGGGAAGGGTTAGGTCAAGTCCTAGTTCAAGTTTTAGTTTATAAGCTTTGTTTCTATGTCATTCCACTACAAGGAAAAGACCCTCTAGCGAAGGTTATAAAGGAGGTTTTTAGTATTATAAAATTGGCCAAAACTGTGAAAAAAAAAACATTTGCTACAACATCCATTTA
Source organism: Pinus albicaulis (assembly GCA_034641835.2). NCBI lineage: Eukaryota > Viridiplantae > Streptophyta > Pinopsida > Pinales > Pinaceae > Pinus > Pinus albicaulis. Next base: position 1,449,928,410 of record CM076577.1, on the reverse strand, counting down.
TGGTTACAGAGGTTTTGGCGGAGCTTTTAACGGAAATTCAACATAACTAAAAAAAATGGGCGGCCGAAGGTTATTACGGATGTTTTTTTCATCGATGCGCTACTCTGGAATTAATGCACCGATGCATACATGTAGAAGGCGCCCCGGGGCAGTCTAAAGAGAATCCACTAGGATGTTAAGATATAAAACCGCACCAGGCACAGTGTTGGTGATACAACGCATGGGCCCGTTCTAATTGGTCTTAGGATTTGTGCGGTGCCCATAGCTCGTATCAACGCACCAGTGCGTAGATGTATAGAAACGCACCGGTGCATAGTATCATAGAAAGGCACCGAGATTTATAATTGGTATCGGTATTCGTGCAGTGCCCATAGGTCGTACAAATGCACCAGTGCTTATAGACACATAAATGCCCTAATGCGCAGTATCACACAAATGCACCGAGATTTATAATTGGTATAGGTATTCGTGCGGTGCCTATAGATCATACAACGGCACCGGTGCGTAGGTCCTAGAAACGCACCGACGTGCTTCTTAATACAAACGCACCGGTGTATAGTTACTGACACGCACCGGTTTTCATTTTGTATTTTTTAGAAACATCGACTTGTGACAGTGCAATTATTGTGATTGTTTTAAATTCATTATTCATCAAAAGTCGACAAATCTTATAACAATATTCATATTAATTAAATTTTTATTAATGCATTTAAATGTGATGTTTTGATTAATTTGTTATATCATATCATAATTATTGTGGTTTTTTAAAATTCATTATTCATCAAAATTTGACACATATATATCTTATAACAATATTCATATGAATTAAATTTTTATTAGTGCATTTGAGAACGACAATGGAGAACGCAATAGAATAAATTAAAACATATTTTATGATATATAATATATATGAATAAGACAACCTTTATCATACAAAATAGGACAGTTATTGGTATCCCTTTGTCTTTCAATTAGGACACTATGTCCATTACATTAAATAAAATGTCTGATTTCACAGACATATTTCAAAAAATACAGCGCCTTGCTTTGATATACAAACATAGTGATCATCATTCTTCGCTTGAACTGCTGTCACTGCTAGAGCTACTTCCATGACTTGGTTTATATTCAAGAATGTTTTGTTCATGGTGTTGATTGTTTTCTTCTTCTTCACCTTCCATCTACAAACATAAAAATAAACTGAAATGAGTGTATATACATTGGTGAGAATAATGAAAATTGCAATATTAAATAATATACATCAATGTAAATTGAAAAGAAAAATGATGTACCATAGCAACAATTGACTCATAAACTATACACATTCTTTCAAAACCATGTACCATGCCATCTTTCAAAATTTCATCTGTTGGCACAGTTCCATACTTTGTTTCCTGCAAGTTTTATACCCCATAACAAATCATATATTTAATATAAAATATGTTTTTGTTCTATTAATTATCGACAGAGCTAAGTAAAACAAGATCAATAGATGCTTACAAATTCCACAATTAAATTCTGATATGCCAACATATACTCACAACCCATATTTAACCCAATTTCAATCAATTAGTCTGATGGTTCTTCTTTGTATGTTAGCACATGTTTGAAGACATTCAATGATGATTTTTGTAAAACAACTTAAAAAATACAAAAATGAAATCTAGTTAAGTTGTTATAAGGAAGTAACAATTACTCACAAACTTAGAGATCAACCATTTTCTTCCTTGTTGTCTTGTTTTATGTGCTGAATGGGTTCCATTTTCTTTTCTTTTCTGCAAGAAAATTCTTGAAAACTAATATTTAATGCTAAATTGTTTATTTATTGTACCTAATGATCGAAAAATTCAATGATTACATATTACATTTGAAGCACGTTGTTGTTGAGATGGCTCCTCCTGCGATGCAATTTTGTCCATTTCTTTGACCATCTCCTCGTACACCTTTTTGGACATTCCTACTGGCATATTTCTGATATCAGCTCGTTCATATTTTGAGATTTTCATAATCTCCCTGAAAATGTAACATGACAATAAACTATTTAATTTTTATATTGATATATGAAAAGTAAATATAACAAAAGTGATATTTATAAATAATTCTAGACAAACATTTAAAGGAATATTACTTTTTCATTCCTTCTTTTTTGTTGTTGTATGTTTTTGCTATTAAAAGTCTGACATGTCTCATTGACCAATTCTCTGGAAACTCTTCCTATAGTTTAGATAAAATTTGGTTCTTGGAATCATTGGATTGGTTTTTGTATTGTAAGTGGAAAGAACGTCTATACATTCGTTCCACTAGATCCCTCAAACTTTTGTAAAAGTTTTTCCCCCTTTCGTTAACCTCCAACACCACTCTAGATGAGCTAAGGAGCAATTCATTTTCATTTGCATGTTCTATTTTTTTTCTTTTCTTAGAACAACATTCCTTTTCTGAGTTGTTGGTCCCTGTAGAACATTAAACAGATGTGAATTAGTAGACTATTTGACACATGTTATCTAATAATTTTAAGTATATTATTAATGATAATTAAAAAAAGAAACTCATATTGGATCGATAGTATTTTTTCATTCACCTGATTCATCCTTTTGCAATTTTTCCATCAAGCTTTTATGCTCTTCTGGTCCTAGATCAAAAATAATCTTATCGAGCTTCGTCATTTTGTGGCTCTGCATGATACATAGTAAACAATACATATTAGTTAAACTTACATATAGTTCAAAAATAATATTTTTTATAAAGAATTTACAAAGAACTTGCATTTTTTACTTTTCTTGATGTGTTATCAGTATTTTTGTTACTTGATATCTTGTCAGTCATTTATTTATCAATCTGAAACCTGTACCATATCATTCATTAATATATTTATAAATAAATTGTGTACTTTTCAGGTAAAAAATAAATCTCAAGACACCGGTGCGCCTTTTTTGATGTACGCACCACGGCCGGTGCATGGGGGTATTATCAATGCACCGCAAAATAGTATAATAGATCGTACGATGCGTGGGGTATTATAAAAGCACCGCATAAACAGTGTAATGGACTGTATGGAGTTATCCTCGTAAAATGAAGCACCGGTGCCCTATTTCAGATATGACGCACTGATTTTAAAAAAAAAATGTTTTCAATTTCTTTATTACATAGTACTTGTACGGTGTGCTTTATAATATAGCGCACCAGTGCGCTAGGTTAAGCAGGGCGAACCGATTAAAAAAATTCATTTTTTCCAAAAATTCACGCAATGGTCGAATGGATTGGGATCCTACTATACAAGTCGTCTCGTGGGTTGGATGTCAATCTAAAATGAAAATACCTAATTATGAAATCACAGAAACAGGGAGAAGAAATGGAAAAAACAAAAAAAAAAAATGAAGGGTTTAGGGTAAAAAAAAAATAAAAAATAAAAAAAAATCAAATTTAATCACGAAATGGTTTGAAATTCTATGATACAGGGTTTGAATCACCAGAGGTTTGGTTTCTGATTATCTGAATACTTCTGTTCGAACGTATTTCGTTGCTCCACAGTGCCCTCGTGCCCTCTTGCTCCAGGTATGTCTCATGTAAATATATGGCTGAAAAGTTTAGCAAAAACACTGAAATAATGAAAAGTGTTTAGTATTTAAAGAATTATTTTATGAAATTATATTTTCAAAAATATTTTGTCGCCCATTTTTCAATTTGCAGCTTTTTTTTTTCACTTAAAGAAAATAGAGTTGCGTTTTTTTTTATTTGTGTTTATTCGTCACCGGTGCATATTTTTGTAACACCGGCACCGGTGCAGTTATATGTACAATAGCACTGATTTGTGGTTAAGGCACCGAAATTACCTTTAGGTGTGTACACCAAAATTTAGTGAACTCCAACCATAGAAATTGAGAATTAGAATTTTGTTTATTCTTGAGAATTAGAATTAGAATTAAAATTGAGAATTGGAATTGGATAAATTCTTGATGGAAATAATTATTCTTCCAATGCATTTTGTTTATTGCAGGATGTCCCCACTGATTATGTGGAGAGAATCCAATGTAGGACGTGTGAAAATGCAATACTACAGGGCCCAAGTGGGCAATTGTGGCATGTGAACCTATTATAATTGGCACTTAACTATTTGCAACCAATATGTTTTAGAATATAATATGTAGATAGACGGATGGCTTGCCAGTAATTAGTACATATAATATGCAGAAGAGTAATGTTCTGGGAGCAATGACAACGAGTCCTTCATTCTGCATTTGTTAGCAGAAGAAGACTGATTTTCGACTAGACGATGCACTTATTACATGTGGAGGCAATGGTTTCCCATAGAAAATGAGTATAGGGTTGAGCAGAGGAAAGACATTGCAAAATAGGTTATTACATTACTTTTTCCAATGGGAAACCGATTTGCAGGTGGAAATATGGTAGTTGTAGGTATCTATGCTTTTCTTCCCACAGAAATGGTCACTGGATTTCCATTTATAATACAAGCAGACTTTTTACATCCACAGGACCACAGCTCAGACAAGGTAGAGATGTCATTCAGGTTCAATTGAAAGACGAAGATGTGATTTTATGTGACGTCAGCTTTGCCGGTAAAAGTTTATGTAAGCTAACCGAAGCTCGGACAATACTCCCAGCTACTTTTAAACACCTTTTGGAGAATATTTCCCTTCATGGGAGCTACCAGCACGATCAACAACGTCATTTGGTCTTTCTTTGTTGTCCTTAAGGGAATGAGAATCCTTACCTTCATGGTGCCTCTTGGCTTTATCAACTGCCTCGATTGATCTTTCTCTGCCATCAACTATGCTCTCCATTTCTCCATCATGGGACCTCTTAACCCTATCGCCAGTCTCAACCGAATTCTCTCTGCCGGTCTCAACCTGTACTCCTTTTGTACTATGTTGAGCTCTGTAGTCGCCTGCATCCCTGTAAGCGTCTTTGTCTGTCTTTCTGTTTGAATCACTCATTTTCTCTGCTATAAACTTCTTAGCCGAAATTCGAACTCTCGTCTTTTCAAACCCTCATCTCCTCAGAAAAATTCTTGCCCGCAATTCGAACCCTCCGCTGCTCCAATATTGTACTTTACATAATAACCCCGTTCCAGTGCGCACTGTTTTATAGGCGCGCCGGGGCGATTTGTAAGATCGAGGTTTTTGTTTTAGCGCGATGTTTTATGACACACCGATGCATAAGAGTTGTGAAGCACCGGTGCATTTGAGTAATAAGACGCACCAGTGCATGTTATGATGATAAACGCACCGTATTGTATAAAGTTCTTTTTCTTTTTCTTTTTTTATGTAAGATCATAATAAAATAATGATAATTCTAAAGTACATGAATTTATTTGCATTATTTTCTAAACTTTATTATGTTACAAAAATTCATATTATTCTAGATTTATTATTTTACAATTATTTACAAATTTACAAATTTAAATATTTTAATAAAATCATTTCACATTAATACAATTAAAATTTTCACATTGATACAATTAAATTTTTACAAATATTTTACATACAATTACATTTACAATTAGAATTTTACAATTACAATCATTTCATAGTAATACAATTAAAATTTTACAAATAGTTTACATACAATTAGAATTACATTTACAATTACAATTACAATTTTATAAATATTTTACATACAATTACAAATACAATTAAAATTTTAGAATTTTACATACAATTACAATTACAATTTTACAATTTGTCATATATACAATTACATTTAAAATTACAATTAGAATAATTTCACAATAAATTAAATATTGCAATTATAATTATAATTTTACATTAAATATTTTATATACAACTACAGTTAATTACAATTACAATTTTACAATTTGACATACAATTACGATTATAATTACAATTACAATTTTAATTTTACATACAATTACATTTATAGTTAAAATTTTACAATTACAATCATTTCACAGTAATACAATTAAAATTTTACAAATATTTTACATACAATTACATATACAAATACAATTTTACAATTTTACATACAATTAAAATTTAAATCTCAATTACAATCATGAGATAATATTTAATAGATATCATGGTCATTTAATATTAAATTAATTAATAAACATCAAGATCATGATAACCATCGTACAAACATCATATTCGACTAAAAAACACATTCAAACATCAAATATACATCTCATGTCAAATAATTCATGCTATCACATACACATCTATCTGCAAGCTAAACATTAAATTAGCATATCTAACATGACCTAACAATATACACATCATGATGATCACCAACATGTAAATTAAGTACAACTGCAATATGAACATAAAATACATGGACCATATATATATATATATATAATGTTAAAAATATACAACTATAATATAAATGTCATGGATCAGCTGGTGGTAGTACAACATCAATAGCAGTACTAGTGGAGACCTACTCAGTCAATGGTGTAGCCTCGACGGTCGATGGTCGAGCCTGCTCGTGATCATGACTAGTAATGATGGATGGATCAACTAGTGGTAGTACAACATCAATATAAGCACTACTAGTGGAGGCATGCTCATTCAATGGTGCAGCGTCGATGCTCAATGGTCCAACCTGCTCATTATCATGACTAGTACTAATGGATGTTGCAGGCTGCTGACTGGACGTGGTTGATGGTCCAACCTCATCTCCATGATGACTGCTAGATGCTAGTGGAGCCTCATGCTCATCACGCGCGGCGCAAGGTGAACGATCATAAGATGAGTCACTGCTCGCGGACTTTCCATCACATGCTCCGGCTCGAGCACGCCTATAACGTGCAATGGTCCTCCTCAGTCGCGTAATAACTGTTGTAGCTCCTACGACATGCCGCATCAAGATGTACATGTCACGCGACATGCCTCTCCACATCCGTACTAGCCTGTCATCGGCCTGTGTGTATCTGTAATGAGCGGGCCTGATGCCCTCCTCAACAATCAATGCACTGAGTTGGTCGCCCAACTCCATCCTGTATCTAGTATCAGGTCGACTGCGCCTAGCAAAAGGCGGTACCGGCGCAAGAGCAGGAGCATGTCTCTCTGCACCGGCCTCCTGATCATGATCCTCGGCACCTGCCATGTCCTGATCATCATCAGGATCCACACCTAGATCATATGGTGGTGCCGGCATCTCCTCGCCATCAAAAGAGCCAATGTCTGCAAAATATATACAAGTACACAACAATAATTTTACAATTTCATTACACAATTTAATAAAAACAAGTTAAAGAACACGTTAGAATAAATATAAATAAAATAGTAATATTACCTCTATCATTTGGCGGCTCATCATCTGTGAAGAGGATGTTGGCACGCTTTCGCCAATCTAATCTAGCATAAGGATAGGGGACAATAATGAAGCGATGTAGCTCGTCAACACTGGCTAGTAAGTCCAGTGAATCATACGATATCCTCGCTGGAAACATAGTCTCTCCCCTCTTGGGCATCATCTGCCCCCACATGTGCATCCAAGCCTCCAACATCGGCCTATGAGGCTGCCAAACAAAAGCAGACCTCATCTCTGGAAACCTCTCAAAAAATAAACAAAAAAGCTCTGAAGCAAAAGGGAATTTGACCCTCCCTTGTGCATGAGCATGACATCTATCTAAGGCCATATAAAACTGCCGCAAAAAAATGGCTGACCACCTGACAAGTCGTGGCTCCTGTACTAAAGAATCAACATAATATAGAAGCGGGCAACTAATGCATTGCCCGTCACTGGTGTTGTGTGAAATGGTCGAAATGAGAAGTGAGAGACACTGCACATCCTGTCTACCAAATGCACCAATACGTAGCTGACCTCCAGGGACCTGAAAATCTGAAGGAGACAATAGATTTGCTCCAATGCATCTCTGGGAGTAAACTAACTGAATCCTGGCTACACAACCAGCTAGAACCTCTGGGAACAAGGGAAAATCCACCCCTCTCCTCGATAGCCCTGTAATGAAATAAATATCCTCCTTAGTGGGTGTGTACCACTGGTCAGGACCAACCTAGAAAGCCAGTTGGTGGGCATTCCACCTGCAGATAAGATGTCTCAAAAAGACACTATGGGCCTTTAGGGAAGTAGCCTCCTCATAGAACTTGAGGAGGCCTACCTGCCTTAGGAGCCTCTGGGTATCTGTTGTAATAGGGCGAGGGTACGCATCTCTCTCCCTCTCTCGTGCCTCCCACTGGCGAAGAATGTCATACTGCTCCGCTTGTTGTTGCTGTTGTTCCTCCTCTTCTCTCTGAATCATTGACATATTAAATAACTTTTTATTATTAAATCAGACATGTATTAAGGAATATACATATATAATTTAAAAAAAAAAAAAAAAAAGACCAGTCGGTGTGCCACAAAAACAGTCATGCACCGGCTCTAGTGTGGCTTTTGTTTGAAGAGCACCGGAGGCAGTGCCCCAGATGACATACAACACACTGTATGCGGTGCACCTGAAAGTTTTTCAAGCCCCGTTGACTATATATGGTGTCAAAAGAGTGGTGCACTAACTAAAATATATGCCTCGGCAAGTATAGTCATGTCAGCGCACCAACTTCCTGACAAATTACACAGTCAACGGTGCGGTATTTTACCCGGCCACACCGTTGACCCTGTCGGAATGCCGAATGCGGTGCGTTGACAGACGCCGGGGCGGATATATCCGTCAACGCACTGCGTTGCTATTCCCATGGTCAACGGTGCGCCCCGCTAAATGACCGCACCACAATATTTTTTTTTAATTTTAAAATAATGTGGGGTACCTTTCGGTACTGCCCCAAACACGGTGCGGTTACCGTTAGCACCGGTTGCGGTGCGGCCTATAAATTTTATAGGTAGCACCGCTTATCGGTGCGAGCCAAACAGCTCGTGCGCACCACGCGACAAATTATTTTTTCTTTTTTTCTTTTTTAATGGTTAATTTTAAGGTTATTTGAAATTCTAATCCGTTAGAAAGTTTAATTATGGAAAAACTAGAAAAATACATGTACATTTCGCCGTCAAGGAGGCATATTGGCTGTAGAATTTGTAAAAGAAAATTTGCCCACCGTTTTGCAAAATGCAAGCTGGAGATTAGTGGCCAATGCACAGCAGCAGTGCGTACAATGGGTGCAATGGGAGCACCGATGTCAAGGCGGCTCAAAGGAGGAGAAATTGCACCGGTGCTTGAAAGCTCTGGAGTACTGAGAAAAGTGAAAAATGTGGTTTTTTTTTTTTTTTTTAAACCCTGTTCCGGTGCGCGGGGTTTTATAGGCGCACCAGTACGGTTTCTTAAGACCGCACCGGGCAGTTTTATATTTTCCACGTTGTTTTATGATGCACCGGGGCAGTTACTTAACACCGCACCGGGCTGTTTCAGTTTTGGTGCGGTGTTTTATGGTGCACCGTGGAGGAATAGTCGTGAAGCACCGGTGCTTTACAGTAATAGGATGCACTGGGCGTGTGTGTACGAAGTGCACGGTGTCTGGTGTGCCAATGTTTTGTGCCACCGGTGCTTTCTCTTGTAGAGCGTACCGGTAATTGAGAGCGAAAAAAAGTGAAAAAATGCGGTTTTTTTGCCGTAATTTTTTTATTTTTATTTAACCCTTTCTTGGTGTGTGTGTTTTACAAGCGTACCGGTGGTGGTGTTTCATACAAATACACAGGTCCACTTCTATTTTGGCGTGTTTTTTTATGATGCACCGGTGCACTTTCATAACATCACACCGGGCGGTTTCTATTTTGGCGTGGTGTTTTATGCTGCGCCGACGCGAAAGAGTTCTGAAGCACCGGTGCGTGACAGTAATAAGACACACCGGGCTGGTGTGTATGGAGCGCAAGGTGTCTGGTGTGCCAATTTTTTGTGCGCACCGGTGCTTTATCTTGTAGAACACACCGATAATTGAGAGCCTAGAGCACTGAAAAAAGTGAAAAAACCGTTTTTTTTTTTTTTTACCCTTTTCCGATGCATGTGGTTTATAGGTGCACCGATGCTGTTTCTTACAAACGCACCGGTCAATTTGTGTTTTGGCATGTTGTTTTATGATGCACCGGTGTGGTTTCAGTTTTGGCACGGTGTTTTATGATGCACCGACGCAAAAGAGTTGTGAAGCACCAGTGCTCTACAGTAATAATACACACCGAGCGGGTCTGTATGGAGCACACGGTGTCCGGTGTGCCAATTATTTGTAAGCATCGGTGCTTTCTCTTGTAAGGAGCACTGGTGCAATATTGAATGATAATTGCACCGAGAGGAAAACATTCGCAAAACCCTCCGCTTGCAAACCTCCTGTAGTAACCTCCGCCAGAAACGGATGTATAGCATATTTTTATAAGGGGTTCCTTAAAAAAATCCGCTAGAGGGTCTTTTCCTTGTAGTGTTCGTCATTTATGGAAGTTTCACTGAGTTCTGGGCAAAGGCTTGAGTCCTATCCCTAAAAAAGTGGCTCAGAATTTGGGTCACTGGCATAGAACTGAATGAAAAATTCCACAATCACTGTCAGGCACGCCTATGGGAGTGACTAGAGGCTTACAGTCACTTGCATGCCTTGGCAAGGGAGTGAATGAGACTCTGAGATAGTGAAAAAGACAGTTATCTCAGGGGTTGGACACCTAGAGGGATTGGGTTTCTCCTAGAGGTCCTCTAGCACCTGAGGGAAGTTAGTGAGGTCTTAAGTTGTGGACTCCATTTCCTTAAGGTCATATAGGAGGTTGAGTTTTATCATAGTGACCCTCAGCTCATGTTTACCCCGGACAAGCTGATGAAAGTAGGTAAATGTGGGAGGAGTGGGTTATGAATCTCCCAAGGAAATTAAATTATTTTTGAGCTATGGTATATTTATTTCCTTTGTCAACATCCTAACAATACCATTAGACATTTTAATCATAATTGTCCCAACCAAAACATTCTTGCAAGAAACATTATTTCATATAAGAACAATTCTACCATCAATAGCTTGGTAAAAAGAAAGCTATAAGAAAGCTACAATTCTCCTAAGAGCCTTCACATGCTTCCCCGATTCCTTCTCAACCAGCGCCTTGAACTCACAGAACTTTGAGTATGTCTCGCTCTTCTTCTGCATGAAGAAGATCCAGCACTTCCAAGAAAAATCATCAACAAAGATCACATAGTACTTGTTCTTTGCTATCGAAGCTACTGAGAAAGGTCCACACACGTCTGTGTGGATTCTCTCAAGGATCGTCGTGGCGCGACTATCCTTCTCGTGAAAGGTGGCTTTCACAAATTTTGCCAAAGTACACCCCTTGCACTGATTTGACTGTGCAAGAGTGCCCTTAGGAAGCCCAGTAGAAATTTGTTGCAGTATCTTCAAAGCTCCATGGTGAAGGTGGCCCAATATCTGGTGCCACAGCTCGCCATCATCCCGGCTCACCACTCCTTCTGCCTTGCATGCCATTGTTGCGCATCCATCTACTGCAATTGATAAAGGTTCTTGACTCGAACCCCTATCTTCCGGGTTTCTCCAATTGTCTTACTGCGCAGGAAAGCCTTTCCCTCGCTGAAGACAACATCGTACCCCTTGTCTTCTAACATCGCCACAGAGATCAGATTCTTCTTCAATCCTGGAACATGCATCACTTCCTTCAATATGAAGGGTTTACCAGATTCCCCCTCAAAGGAAATGGTACCACACGGTCGCATCAGATCTACCATCATCGCCCATCTCGATGTGCACTCCAAGATCTTTCTCATCCGTATCCGAAACAAATCCCTCTAGATCTCCAACATGTGAAAAGACGCACCTACTCTGTCCAAGAACCATACTGATCCCATCACACTTGAGACCAAGCATGCGATCAGCAAAAAATCCAGCTCGAATTGGGAGGCCAATGCCTCTCCCGCTGCAGATCCAGCAACATGCTTATTTTTCTTCTTCTGCGGACAATTTGTGTCATAATGTCCATGTTGGTGACAGTGAAAGCACTTCACCTCGGACATGTCTTGCTTCTTGCCTTTCACACCGGATTGAGAAGGATTTTTCTTTCCCTTCCCCTTCCTTTCTTTGGCAGCCAAAGCGCAATTTTCTTCATCTTCATTCTTCGATGAAGATCCATCCCTGGTACTTCGCCTTATCTCCTCCTGCACAAGATCTGACCAAAGTCGCTCCCATCCTAGCAGTTTCTCCCGACCATTAACAGAGTCCTCATAGGAATGCCAACTCTTCGGAAGCCCAAGAGGAGCCAAGCTCACCAAGTCCTCTTCGCCGATACCACCCCCACACTTCCCATCTCATCCCTGCATTGGGTGAACTTCGTGAGGTACTTCGGTATGTTGTTGCCTTTCTCCATCTTAATGTTTCTGAGTTTATCCTTGAGCGCCAACTTCCTCTGGTCGCTCTTTCTTTGGAATAAATCTGTCAACGCTTTCCATATCAAGTATGGAGAGGATTTTCCATGCAGTCGGATACAATGTGATCCTTCACGCTCTGTCGTAATCTCGACATTTTGCCATCTTCTTTTGCCAAGCCTCAACTTGAGCAGCATCAGTAGGCTTTGGGACTTCAACATCTATGAACTCCTTCAACCCATTGTCACCTAACACTGCCTCCATCTTGTCCTTCCATGCAACATAATTCGAGCTGCCCTCAAGGGCATACTCCAATCGCAATCCGTTGAAAGACATTTCAACTTCAACACCAAGAAAACTCTGCTGCAAATTCGAATTCCACCAGCTCAAAACTTAACTGCTTCTGATATGTGAGAACAAAGTATTTCTAGCACAGAGATCAAATGTAGGGGAATTTACTGGATATATCACCTTTCAAAGAAAGGATGGATCCAGAGGCTACCTGGCCCGCTTACAAACTCTGTCTACCGAAATAAATTGTAATCACTGTAATGGATCCGATGATCAACTTGGCTTTGATACCATGTAGAAATTTGAATAATAGTTGAATTATTCACCGAGATTATCTTGATTACACACTATTTAAGCTTCATGCATAATACATAACCTCTTCTACAATTGATCATCAATTTGCGGAAATAGAAGCAGTCGCATGCGCACATTAAAACATAATCAAGCACACATATAACACAGTATGTAATGGGGAAAGCTTACAGCTGAAAACCCCCAACTATCTATATATTATAATGATAGAGAATCATGTAACAATCATAGTACAATACTCCTCACAAGTACTTAGTACTATCTCCAATAGTTACACACAAACTAGCTCAGATCTGAACAAGTCACAGGTTCAAATCTCCTCCACTATTTGCCTGCCTCTACTGCGCAATCCAAGATGAGAATGAATGAGATCCAAGTTTGAATCCCCTTGGCTTGTACTGCATAATCCTCATTGGCAACCTCAATCAATGTGTGTGCAAATCTCATGCACAAGTATAGTCACAACTGATAGCCACACTCACCCTTTCACCCACCTCTAACACTGGTCTCCACTGAACTGTCTATGCATTGCAGTTAACTGATGTGTTCTTTAGTTGATTTATGAGTTAATAATTAGTGAATTAATTAATAATTAATTCACACCACTCATCACTAGTGTATTTATCAGTTAGACTAAATACAACTAGTTCAACTAAGTTAAACCGAACACAACTCCACCAACTGTCTCATCAACTCCACCAAACTCTGCCACATGAGTTCTAACTGAAGTCAACCATGCAATAGCTCAACTAACCCTTAGGAAAAGCGTATTTCCTTCTGTCAGCTGCACGTGCCACATCCAAGCATCAAACTGAAGTGCTCCAAGAGGATAAGATAATGTTTATAGTCTAAATATTATTAAGGGTTAATAATATTTGACTGCTCTATTTTTAGCCCGGCAGTCTAAAAATAGAAACCGCCCAATGTCTAAAAATAGAGGTCCATCTATTTTTACCAACTCGACCAATCATCCATAAATAGCATCCTGCAACTCATAGACCATGATCCATATGTCTAAAAATAGACATAGTCTAAAAAATAGACTTTGCGCCAAAAATAGCCTGCGGGCCCACTTAGTGAAGGCGACTTCATTTCACTAAGCTCCATCATCTTGTTGCATTTTCAACACTCCCTTTCAAGAAGATATGGATTATCTGCAACCCCTATCTTGCCTCTGTGGTATTCGAATTTTCTCCTCGTGAGCGCCTTCGTCAAGATATCAGCATCCTGATCCTCCGTGGGAATGTATGAAAGTAACATGATTCTCCGCTGCAAACAATCTCTGATATGATGGTACCTGATGTCGATGTGTTTGGATCTATCATGAAATACTGGATTAGCCGAGAGTTTAATGCAACTCTGGTTATCACAATAAATCACAGTAGGCTCCAAGTGTGGATCCAGAGGCTACCTGGCCCGCTTACAGACTCTGTCTACCGAAATAAATTGTAATCACTGTAATAGATCCGATGATCAATTCTCGCTCTAATACCATGTAAAAATTTGAATAATAGCTGAATTATTCACCGAGATTATCTTTATTACACACTATTTAAGCTTCATGCATAATACATAACCTCTTCTACAATTGATCATCAATTTGCGGAAATAGAAGCAGTCGCATGCGCACATTAAAACATAATCAAGCACACATAGAACACAGTATGTAATGGGGAAAGCATACAACTGAAAACCCCCAACTATCTGTATATTATAATGATAGAGAACATGTAACAATACATAGCACAAAGCTCTCACAGCTCTCAGCACTATCTCACATGCTACACACAAACTAGCACGGAAGATGAACAAGTCACATGTTCAAATCTCCTCCACAAGTCTGCCTGCCTCTACTGCGCAATCCAAGATGAATAATGATGAGATCCAAGTTCGAATCCCACTAGCTTGTACTGCACAATCCTCATTGGCAATCTCAATCAATGTGTGTGCAAATCCCATGCACAGCTATAGTCACAACTGATAGTAGACTCACCCTTTCACCCACCTCTAACACTGGTCTCCACTGAACTGTCCATGCATTGCAGTTAACTGATGTATTCTTTAGTTGATTTATGAGTCAATAATTAGTGAATTAATTAATAATTAATTCACACCACTCATCACTAGTGTATTTTTCAGTTAGACTAAATACAACTAGTTCAACTAAGTTAAACCGAACACAACTCCACCAACTGTCTCATCAACTCCACCAAACTCTGCCACATGAGTTCTAACCGAAGTCAACCATGCAATAGCTCAAATAACCCTTAGGAAAAGCGTATTTCCTTCTATCAGCTGCATGTGCCACATCCAAGCATCAAACTGAAGTGCTCCAAGAGGATAAGATAATGTTTATAGTCTAAATATTATTAAGGGTTAATAATATTCGACTGTTCTATTTTTAGCCCAACAGTCTAAAAATAGATTCCGCCCAATGTCTAAAAACAGAGGTCCATCTATTTTTACCAACTCGACCAATCATCCATAAATAGCATCCTGCAACTCATAGACCATGATCCATATGTCTAAAAATAGACTTTGCGCCAAAAATAGCCTGCGGGCCCACTTAGTGAAGGCGACTTCATTTCACTAAGCTCCATCATCTTGTTGCATTTTCAACAGATGGTGGCAAAGTCGAGAGGTAAGT
>CM076577.1:1449850981-1449912792 GCA_034641835.2 Pinus albicaulis | reverse complement strand
TTTATCTGCCTATGTCATGGACACTATCTGTTTTGTCTCTAAATTCCCTTTGATGGGTTGGCAATGGAAAATCCACGATCCTTTGCCTATTCATGTGTACCACAAGGAACTGTGGGAATCTAAATTTGTCCCCCATTTTTACAAAATTTGTCATGGTATAATGCTGCCATTGTACAGAACATTGTACAATAAGGATGCCCCAAGGTTATCTCCAGAAACAGAGGTCGACATTCTCCCCGTCGCGAGATGGTTCGGAGAAGAATTGTTCACTTATGTTAGGGTTTTTGGAAGCTCTGCTTCCCCCCATGTTTTACCCCTATATATTTCGGATAGACTTGTTGCTCGAGAGATTGCTTATCAGACCTGTGGCCAAGGAGGTTTAACAAAGGAATTAAAAGAGAAGAAGAAAGGCATTTGGCCACAATTTCCCGTAAACTGTGGAACATTTTCATTGTTTGATGTTGGTCACGCATTCAAAGAAGTAAGCAACATTACATGCTTACAACTGTTCAAATTTTCGAGAAGGTTATTTGACCCAAATAATATTGTTAAGAATTTTACCAATGCAATCAGAGTAAGGGAATTTTCCGGGGAACAGGATCTTTTTGATGATATGTTCCAAACAAAAAGTTCATTTAAAGAAGTTTTGAATTCAGCTCAAATGCAGTTATCTCCAGAGGAATTCCAGGAATTTAAACTTTATAGAGAGAGAAGACTAACTGCTATTCCTTTAGAAAATCTACGCTTGGAACCCGCAAGGGAGCAAACTCCTAGTGTTAGTCTTAACGACAGTTCGAGTACAGATAAATCTAAGTCAAAATTTGAAAGAGAGACTTCTGAACATTCCAATAAGTCTAATGAAAAGGAAGATAAAATTGAAGAATCAGTGAAAGATTCTGCGCAATCGAAAGAACTTCCTCAACAACAAATTTTGACTTCTCAACAGACAAATCCTCCTCCTACCAATGTACAGCAACAGTCAGTCACCATTGAATTAGACAAAGAATGGGAAAGCTTTAATCAATTGATTAATGTAGAAGGATAGAATGTACAGACCCTTGTACAAACAACCAAAGTTTTGAGCAGAGGAATAAGTAGCACAGCCACAGTAACTGAGCACATACCTATCACACCCTCCTCTGAAATTGTACTTAATGTAGAGGAAATTCCTCCTCTTGATGTATTCTACAGCCCAAAATACAAAGCAGTAGTGAAGAAACAGAGAAAAAAGAGAAAGTTAGAAGGTGCAATTGCTACTGAAGCAGAACAACTTGATGTTTTGTGGAAAGATCCTGCCACAGAACCCACTGATAATCTCGCTAAGTTATCTCAAATGACAGGGGCTTATGCTTCTGCAACAATTGACAAGGCATTTGAGATACAACTCTTGTTGAATGAAAAAGAAGAGCAGATAAAAGTTCTACAACAACAATTGCAACAGGTACAGGCCAATAATGAAGCACAATTGAAACTTGAAGAGTTACAACAACAACTTCAAGAAATGCAAATAGGACATCAAAAAAGCTTGGCTGATAAAGAAAAGCAAATACAGATTATCCAAGACCAGCACAAAGATGATCCTAAGCTTCCAGAATTTATTTCAGAAACTATCTCTTTAAACAATCAACTACTGCAACTAGAGGAACTTTTATGCCAAAAAATCTTGCAATGGAATTATTTTTTCCAAGAGAATGATAGAATCACAAATCATGTCGTAGATTTATGAAATGATTATGATTTGATTAATGAAAAGATCAATGATTATCTGGTATGGCAAAAAACAGAAGAAGGCAAAAAAACCGGTGCACCCATTATTAATGAAAACCAAAAAGAAATACTTTTCAATAACTGGGATGCACAAATCAGAAGGGCAGAGAAGGCAGCAGAGGAGGCGGCTACAGCAGCAAACAGTCTTACTGACTGTGTAAATGAAAATTTACACAAAGAAAATTTTATTTCAGAAACTGTTCCTGGATATCTCCCACAGGCACACCAACTACAAGCAGAATGGAGGCAAAAAGCAGAAGAAAGAGAAAAATCAATCCAAGGGCTGACAAGATTAAATTGGGACTCTTACTGGACATACTTAGTGAAGCTACACAGTCAGCACAGTGCGCTTAGTTGTATCATCAATTCTACAGAGAAGATTGCGCCTACACTTGCCAACTCTGTCCTTTCAGGACAGTTGAATTCTGAAGTCGGTCAACCACATCTTCTGAAAACTATGCTAGATGCCTGCAAGTTTAAAGATCAAGTTCATAAATAGTTAGTTAATAGTCTTTATTCTTATATTTAGTTTTAATTTTACTGTATTTTAGCCTAGAAAAAGGACGGTCATTAAACCGAATCCTTAATTTTTGTAATAGACTATTTTTAGAATTAGCTAAGTAGTATTTAAAGCCCTCTCATGCATTTAGAGAGGGGTCCTGGATCTTAATATTTTTGACTTGGAGATTACATTTCTGTACTCCATTGACTTATATTTTTTAAAAGGATCACATCTAGTGATTTTATGCGGAATTATCTTTGAAGTGTTGCATTTCTGTACCTTGGAATTTGATTTTGCATCAGAATTACTGGATTAGAGTATCAGATTTCATTTGAAAGCTTTCAAGATGAATAAGGTATTTCTATCTGTTCACTGTTGATTTCATTTGTTTTATGATATTCGCTTTAAAATTTGCTATCATTTACAGATATTTGTTCTCATAAACGTTTCTTTTTATATATCATTTCTGAGTATAATTGAAATGTTATCTTTCATAAGTATATGTAGATGATATGTTATGATGAATGCAATGTGTTAATACAACTCTGTTTAATTTCTTGAACAGAGTTATCTTTATTTGTTTCTGCACATTTCGATTTAAATGATAATACATTTTTATGGTTATTGTTAAATTGGAATAATCTTAAGTTGTATTCACATATAATTGCCCAGGTTAGTGTTAGAATTTCTTTATCAGTATTTAGTTTAAATTAAATAGTTTTATTTCAGTCAATTTAGTCCCATTTTCACTCATCCAAATCAACCCATCACCAACCCATTAGTTATAAGGAAACTGGTCCTTTAAATCCAGTCTGAGCCACCATACCAAACGGAAAAGGAGCTGTCCTAAGGTCCCGACCAGGTGGTTTTCCCCAATGTTTGAAGCAGAGATTTTCTAGGCTTTAACATTTTTGGCACTAGAAGGAGGGCATGAGCTATGAATGGCAAGTAAATATTTACCTACAAGCCATTCTGAGAGCAAAACAACCTCATCAACTTCTTCAATTTCTTCTGAAATACAAAATCCTATAGAAGGAATTGAGAAGAATATTCAGACACCCACTACCAAAATCTCAAAACAATCAGACAATCAAAATCCTGAGTCTCCTGAAGTACAAGATTTAATTCATAAATTGAAAGGATTCTCATTATCTCTAGAATAATCTGAAATATCTAAAGGTAGTGTAAGCTCAAAATTTGTTTCTTCAAAACCTCTTACTTGGCTTCAAAGTGAAAAACTTGGTATTTCTCCAAAAGAATTCCCTTTACCTAGTAGAGTCAAGACAAGAAAAACTCAATCGGAATCAGTAAGTGATATAAGTTCTTCATCTCATATTCAATCACCTGTTTCCAAAACCCCAACTCAACAAAGTGCAGTTGTTCCCACATCATCTGCTCAATCATCATCAATCTTAACATCATCTATTCCAACAATTTCTGTTCCAACATCACCAGTTTCTACTACTCCTCCAACAGTTGCTACAATAATGGCTAGACCATGGGCTACTCCAGGGGCTGTCAACATGCCTGCACCTTTACATGATTTACCTGACAATCCTGGAAAATGGCTTCCAAAGTTCAGTCCAGAGCTTAACATTCAAGCTGAAGAACACATCAATAACTTTATGTTGGCTGTAAATTTGAATGGAGTCGTAGAAGAAGATGTTGTAGTCAGACTATTCCCTTATACTCTTCAAGGGGCAGCAGGATCCTGGTACTTTTCATTACCTTCAGGATCCATAACAAGTTGGGCCATTTTTGCAGATCATTTTTTAACCAAATTTGGAGATGACAGATCAATAACTACTTTAATCAATGATCTCTCAAATTTGAAGATAGAACCCAAGGAGCCCATTAAAGATTTCAACGCTAGATTCAACAAACTCTTGAACAAAATCCACACAGATTCAAGGCCTAGTGAACAGGTCAGAAGTGAATGGTACATAACTGCCTTACCCTCAAACATAGCAATTTTTGTAGATAGAGCTGCAAAACCTACATTAGCCGAGAATATGAAAGAGGCTATTGTAGTAGAGAAACGAATTATTTCTCTAGAAAAGAAAAATGCTATTGAGGAAAGGAAATCAAAGAAAGTCAGCTTCAAAGATGATTCAAAGAAAAAAACCAAAGACCCATACAACATGGAAGGTTTACAAAAAGTTCTTAAAACCATGTCAAATGAAATGGTTGAAATTAAAAAACAAGTAGCTGAAACTTCCTACCAAAAAACCATTCCGAAATTTTAGAAGAAACCAAGTTGAATCTAAACCACCTAATGCAATCTCTAATGCAGAATCAGAAGAAGAGGAAGAAGAAGAAGATACATCTTTAGTATCATATGAGGAAGATGAGAATGAAGAAATAGCTGAATTGCGTGGAATGTGGGATTTTATTCTCCCTAATTCTGATAGTGAGGTTGAACAAGAAGCTATGCCTGTAAGTACTAGGAGTAAATCTACATCGGAACCAGTGCAAACAGTTCCTAAAAAGAAAATTACAACTCCAAGTACCAAAGACAAATCCCCTGCAAAGAAAGCTTCTCCATTACCTACTCAAAATCAGCCATCTTCTTCTAATCCTCCTTCATCGACAACAAAGACTTTAGTAGTGTCAGATCCTATGGAGTATAACATTGTTGAAGACATGAAAAATATTAAAGCCAACATTTCCTTACATGAACTCAGCAAACTAAAACACCAGCAGAAGTTGTTATTGAAAGAATTAAACGTTACACCAATTGCTCCTTTACCAAGTGGTGTAGTTGCAAAAGCAGCTAGGGGAGCTGGTAAGCCACCAGATAAGGTAGATGCTACTGATACCGTGCTCATTGGAGAAAAGTCAAATTCTCAAACTCCTCCTTTTCTTCTGACTTATGAAATGTACAATAAGAATCTGCATAATTGTTTGATTGATTCTGGAGCTTCCTCTAATATAATGCCTACTTCTGTGTGTGCCAAATTGAATATCGAACCACAGAAATCAGCAGTTCATATTGTTCAATTGGATCGCTCTAAATTTAAAGTTGTAGGAGAAATCAATTCAGTTACTATCAGATTAGCTTCCAATCCTAGGATTGTCCAAAGAATTGATATTTTAATTGCAGATATTCCTGAATTCTATGGATTAATCTTAAGTAGGGACTGGTCTGCGAAACTTAATGGTTATATCTCAACTGATTATTCACATATGTGGCTTCCCTACAAAGGGAAACCAAATCAAATCAAAGTTGAACGAGAAAAACATATGACCCACACTGTCACTGAATTTGAACAACCTAATGAGCCTGTGGCATTCAACAACAATATTCTTGGAGGTTATTCTGCTGAATCATTTCTTGGAAACTTCGAAGCACCCCAATCACCTTTTTCTGTAAATACTTTTGTTTCTCAAATAGAAATTTTTTCACAATCCGATTCTTCCAGAATTGTAAATACTTCTGATGTAATTGTAGATAAGTCAATAGATAAATCTTTATTTTGGTCGTTATATTTTGATGGATCAAAGTCTAGTGATGGAGCTGGAGCAGGATGCATTTTAATCGATCCACATGGAGAGAAAACCATGCTGTCATGTAGGCTAGAATTTGAGTGTACTAACAATACTGCAGAATATGAAGCCTTGGTTCAAGGACTTTATAAAGCTATAGGGTTAGATGTTAAATACCTGAAAGTCTTTGGTGATTCCGAAATTGTTATAAAACAAGTTAGGAATACTATTCATTGCCTTTCAGGACATCTTAAACACTATCAAACCCTAGTACAAGATCTTACCACTCATTTTTTAGCATTCAATATTTCTCCTATTCCTAGGAATCAAAATACACTAGCTAACTTGTTAGCTAATGTTGCATCTAAACTCCTTCCTGCTGAAGATTACAGTCCTGATAGGTTTTCCGTAGAATTGATTTTTCGACCATCTGTCCCAGATAATGTCACAAATTGGAGATTTTTCTATCATGATCAAGATATTTTAAATCTCATGACTTCAGAGAAATCATATGATGAGCAAATTATTGATGAGAATGATCATGATTTACAAATTGCTTCAAAAGGTAATGAAAATCCCATTCCAAAATCTGTTGTTAAATTAGAGGATTTATATGACATTAAAGACAGATTCAAGAAAGTCACTAATGCTAAACTTCAAAGTTCCACTTTGAAGTTTGAATTAGTAAATCTTGGTTCTGATTCTAAACCTCAAAACATTAATTTAGGACTCAATTTAACACCAGAGGAAAGGAATGCTTTCATTAAACTCTTGAACAAATATAAAAATGTTTTTGCTTGGAATTATGATGATTTAAAAACGTATGATACTTCGGTTATTCAACACACAATTCCAATGCTTCCTGATATTAAACCTGTTCAACAAAAGCTAAGGAAGGTTCATCCAAATCTCTAAGGACAAATCAAATCAGAACTTAATAAACTTTTAAAAGCCAAAATCATTTTTCCTGTCAGGCACTCCAATTGGGTTTCCAATATGGTACCTGTAAGGAAGAAAAATGGTGATATAAGAATCTGTATTGATTTCAGAAATTTAAACAAGGCATGTTTAAAAGACAATTTCCCATTGCCAACCATGGAACAGATACTTCAAAAAGTAGCTGGTTCTGAACTTATGTCCTTTCTTGATGGATTTTCGGGCTATAATCAAGTTTTAGTTCATCCAGATGACAGATTGAAAACAACTTTCAGAACAAAATGGGGAACTTATGCTTATCAGAAAATGCCTTTTGGTCTAATAAATGCGGGAGCGACTTTCCAAAGAGCCATGGACATAGCATTTAAAGGTCTGATCAATAAATCAGTTGTTGTTTATCTTGATGACATAACAATATTTTCAAAAAAGAGAGCCAATCATCTACATGATTTAAAGAAAATATTTGAAAGATGTAGAAGGTTTGGTATTTCCTTAAATCCAAAGAAATCTTTCTTTGCTTTAGATGAAGGAAAACTCTTAGGATTTATTGTGTCAAAAGATGGTATATATATTGATCCAGATAGAGTGAAAGAAATTTCTGATATTTCTTTATCTCATAACAAAAAATCCATGCAATCATTTCTTGGGCAAATCAATTTTGTAAAAAGATTCATTCCTGATTTTTCTTTAATTGTTTTACCTATGCAAAATATGATCAAGAAGAATTCAATATTCAAATGGGGGCATAAAGAGAAAGAAGCCTTTGAGGCAATCAAACAAGCGATTATTAATGCACCAGCATTGAATACCCCGGATTTTTCTAAAGATTTTACTTTGTATACTTTGGCCACAAAAACATCCTATGTTGCGGTTTTAACACAGCTCAATGATCAGAAAATTGAGGCACTAATTTCTTTCTTTAGCTCAAATCTGCAAGGAGCTGAGCTGAATTATTCCGATGTTGAAAAACAAGCCTTTGCCGTGTTTAAATCAATCAAACATTTCAGACCTTTTCTCTTGAAAACACATACAAAAATCATTGTCCCATTCTCTGCAGTGAGACAATTATTAATTCAAAAAGAAGTAGGAGAAAAGAGAGCTAACTGGGTAACAGCTTTGCAAGAATATGATATTGATATTAAACCAGCTAAGATTGTTAGAGGACAAGGTTTTTGCAGATTATTGGCAGGAGCTCATAACATACTAGAAAATCAAGATTCAAATAAAGATATTCAAGTAAGTCAGATAAGTGTTACAGACTCTGAATCTCAGTATGCTGATCTCATCTATTACTTGAAAAATGGGTATGCTCCTTCTAATCTCAGCTATAAGAGCAAACGTGCTTTAAGATTAAAGGCTATTAAATATGAGATCATTGATAATGTGTTATTCAGAAAAAATTATGATTCAATCTTATTAAGATGTCTTGAAAAGACTGAAGCTGAAAAGGTTTTGCAGGAATTGCATGATGGACCAGCACGAGGTCATTTTGGAGGTGATACCACAGCTCACAAAATAATTCATGCTGGTTATTACTAGCCTACCCTTTTTAAAGATACACATGATTACGTGAGGAAGTGAAGAATTTGTCAAAATGCAAGTGGAAGACAAAGGAAACCAGCTTTTCCTTTGCAACCAGTGAGTATTGAGCAACCATTTGAACAATGGGGGCTTGACATTATTGGTGAAATAGTACCTCATTCTTCCAAACAGCACAAGTACATCCTTACTGCAACTGATTACTTTACAAAATGGGTAGAAGCAATCCCATTGAAGGTAGCCAATTCTGATGCAATTATTGATTTCATAGATCAATTCATCATAACCAGGTTTGGTGTACCTAACACTCTAGTCTTTGATAATGCATCTTACTTCTCTGGAAATAGTTTAATAGAATTTGCAGTCAAAAGAGGTTTTAAATTGAAATATTCAGCAAATTATTATCCACAAGGTAATG
Organism: Pinus albicaulis; assembly: GCA_034641835.2. Lineage (NCBI taxonomy): Eukaryota > Viridiplantae > Streptophyta > Pinopsida > Pinales > Pinaceae > Pinus > Pinus albicaulis. The sequence continues at coordinate 1,449,904,144 of CM076577.1, read as the reverse complement.
GTTTGGTTGAATCCACTAACAAAAATCTTATCAAAATCATTAAAAGGACCATTGATCAAAATCAAAAGAATTGGCACAAGTCTTTAATCTTTGCATTATGGGCTGATCGTATCATTGAAAAAGCTTCAATAGGAACTTCACCTTTCAATTTAGTTTATGGAAAAGAAGCTGTGATACCATCAAATTTAGCTCTTCCATCATTAGCCCTAGTGCAATTTATTGAAGAAAATCCTTCTTCATCCATTCAATTGAGACATGATCAAATCCTTAAACTAAAAGAAGATAGAGATAAAGCAAAAATTATTCATAAAAAACATCAACAGCTTATAAAATCTTCTTTTGATACAAGTTCTACCGTCTCAAAAATTTTGTCAATTGGTGATCTTGTTCTGAAATGGGATAAAGCACACGAAGAAAAGGTAAACATACCAAGTTTCAGAAAATGTGGCTTGGACCATTTCAGATCGTTGAAAAGATAGGCTCAAATACATTCAAACTCCAAGATCTAACAGGTAAGAGAGAATCTCTTCCTGTAAATGGGCTTATCTTGAAGAAATTCTTTTCATAAGGAGGTAACCCCTTCTTAAACTGTACATATTCCTTTCTGCAGATTTTTTAATTGTTTTTGCAAATAAAGGTTGTTAATAAGTCTATAATTGACTGTTTACTATTTAGGAAAATTTCTTAGGAAAAATATTATAAATATTTATTTTGTGTAAATAAGAATTTTTAAAGAGATGATCACAGTTTTTGGATACTTTAAAATAAGATGATAAACTTTGAAAAATTATTCCAACAATTTGCATGATCTTTTGAAAACTTGAGGAGAATGTAAATCATTATAAGTTTATTGAGCAGAGAAAGGTTATCTATAAAAGTAAAGATTTTTCAAAGTCTTGGTACTCAAAAAACTCTGAAAATTGTCATCCATTGATTCTTAAAGATAAAACTATTTCACCCCATCCATTTAAGTTGTGATTTTTTAGAATGTAATTCTAAGAAATTATATGAAAATTTAAGAGATAAGAGGTCTCATTATGAGCCGACTTACCATATTCATAAGGAGTAATAAAACTGACATTACCAATACTGCATACCAAAACAGGGTAATGGCTTATAAATATAAGATAAGGGGTCTCATCACGAGCCAGCTTGTTCAGTTTAATTACAACTAGTGAATGGCATTGTTATTAACTGGCTACCAAACCAGAACAATGGCTCTTAAAAATAAAAATAAGTAAAAGACAAAAACATGAGATAATAGCTCTTATGAATTTATCTTTTAAAAAGCCATAATTTTAGTTGGATGGGACAATGAATGGTTAATGGTTTAAAGGTAACCCTGTCGAGACTATTAACGTTTGCAGGTAGCAGAGGAAATACCTATGGCAATAGAGTATATTATAAAACCAAAACTTCGAGAAATCCACTTCATTATTAACACTAATCAAAGCTTGAGATAGCCCAAAAATGTTCTTATTCTTAAGGAATTAGAAAGAAATTGTAAATGATTTTTATTTTTTTTCATAGTTAGATTTTATTTAAAATATCCTAAGATAGTTGTCATTATCTTTAAAAATCTTTATTTACTAGAAATATAGTGTTCATTTTATTTTTTCAGAGATAACTGTTTCTTCCAGTGAATCGCCAATTTTTGTGACCAGCAACAACCCCCATTTTTATTTAAAATTAGTAATAATACTAAATAAATGGGGACCCTTAGTTAAAAAATCCAAAAAAATGAATTAGGATTTGTTTTCCTTTTCAAGTAAAACTTTCTATCATAACTTAGGGAAATCCCTTAGAAGAAACCTTAAGAAACACTTAAGTTTATGATAGATTACAATAAAATTGTTCTTTAAGCGAAATAGCGCATCCATCGCAAAATGGTATATATCTCTTGTAATACTGAAATTGCGATTTTGCGATAACGCGATCCCAAAAAGCCTATATAATAACATGTTGGTCGCAGATCGTGTAGCGCAGAAACAAGAAATGTTAAACCAAACTTTTTTGCGCTATTTATAATTTTGCGCTTTTGCGCTATTTTACAATTTGCGCTTTTGCAATATTTGCGATGTGCGCTTTTGCGCTATTTCGCAATTTTGCTGGAAGAGGAAGATCTTGTGGTGATAAAAGTTGCGGCTACAGCAGGTTCCAGTAGTTCATCTGAGGCAACTCTCAAAGAACTGTCTTGTTCATTTCTGCATAGGATAGCGGCGAGGCCAAGGATTCTCCCGTATACGGACATGGTGAAATGGGTGTTGGATAGCACCGATATTTTAGACAGGCAATTTCGAACTCCATCTCAAGAGCTAATCGGGTCATTCACCACGGAAGATTTGAGGCTGATGTATAAGTTGCCAGAACCTCAGGCAACTTATAATAAGCAATTTATGGAAGAATTTGCCAGAGACCATGCAAATTTGTCAGAATGCACACAAGAGTGGACCAAAAGAGATGAACCGTTGAAGAAAAACAAACAAGGTATGTACAGTACTGGTTCACTTACCTCTCCCTATTGTTTTGCTGCTGCCATGTTATGCAGGCTTTTTGGAAAGCCTGACATAAATATGATCTTGCCTAAATGGCTCCCTTTGTTACATGCTGTCGTTAGTTCTACAATTGTAGATTGGGCCAAGATTTTATCTGATAATTTGACCACTGCCATTTTCCATTATCGGTCTAAACGAAGTGTTTCTCAGCGGGTATATCCGCCTTTTTATTTATCTGCTTATGTCATGGACGCTATCTGTTTTGTCTCTAAATTCCCTTTGATGGGTTGGCAATGGACTATCCATGATCCTTTGCCTATTCATGTGTACCATAAGGAACTATGGGAGTCTAAATTTATCCCCCATTTTTACAAAATTTTCCATGGTATAATGCTGCCATTGTACAGAACATTGCACAATAAAGATGCCCCAAGGTTATGTCCAGAAACTGAGGTCGATATTCTCCCCGTTGCGAGATGGTTCGGAGAAGAATTGTTCACTTATATTAGGGTTTTTGGAAGCTTTGCTTCCCCCCATGTTTTACCCCTCTATATTCCAGATAGACTTGTTGCTCGAGAGATTGCTTATCAGACATGTGGCCAAGGAGGTTTAACAAAGGAATTAAAAGAGAAGAAGAAAGGCATTTGGCCACAATTTCCCGTAAACTATGGAACATTTTCATTGTTTGATGTTGGTCACGCATTCAAAGAAGTAAGCAACATTACATGCTTACAGCTGTTTAAATTTCCGAGAAGGTTATTTGACCCAAATGATATTGTTAAAAATTTTACCAATGCAATCAGAGTAAGGGAATTTTCCAGGGAACATGATCTTTTTGATAACATGTTCCAAACAAAAACTTCATTTAAAGAGGTTTTGAATTCAGCTCAAATGCAGTTATATCCAGAGGAATTCCATGAATTTAAACTTTACAGAGAGAGAAGACTAACTGCTATTCCTTTATAAAATCTACGCTTGGAACCCGCAAGGGAGAAAACTCCTAGTGTTAGTCTTAACGGTAGTTCGAGTTCAGATAAATCCAAGTCAAAATCCGAAAGAGAGACTTCTGAACATTCCAATAAGTCTAATGAAAAGGAAGATAAAATTGAAGAATCAGGGAAAGATTCTGCGCAATCAAAAGAACTTCCTAAGCAACAAATTTTGACTTCTCAACAGACAAATCCTCCTCCTACCAATGTACAACAACAGCCAGTCACCATTGAATTGGACAAAGAATGGGAAAGCTTTAATCAAATGATTAATGTAGAAGGACAGAATGTACAGACCCCTATCCAGACAACCAAAGTTTTGAGCACAAGAACAAGCAGCACAGTCACAGTGACTGAGCACATACCAATCACACCCTCAGCTGAAATTGTACTTAATGTAGAGGAAATTCCTCCTCTAGATGTATTCTATAGCCCAAAATACAAAGCAGTAGTGAAGAAACAGAGAAAAAAGAGAAAGTTAGAAGGTGCAATTGCTACTAAAGCAGAACAACTAGATGTTTTGTGGAAAGATCGTGCCACAGAACCTACTGATAATCTCGCTAAGTTATCTCAAATGACAGGGGCTTATGCTTCTGCAACGATTGACAAAGAATTTGAGATAAAACTCTTGTTGAATGAAAAAGAAGAACAGATAAAAATTCTACAATAGCAATTGCAACAGGTACAGGCCAATAATGAAGCGCAATTGAAACTTGAAGAGTTACAACAACTTCAAGAAATGCAAATAGGACATCAAAAAAGCTTGGCTGATAAAGAAAAGCAAATACAGATTATCCAAGACCAGCACAAAGATGATCCTAAGCTTCCAGAATTTATTTCAGAAACTATCTCTTTAAACAATCAACTACTGCAACAAGAGGAAGTTTTATGCCAAAAAATCTTGCAATGGAATTATTTTTGCCAAGAGAGTGATAAAATCACAAATCATGTCGTAGATTTACGAAATGATTATGATTTTATTAATGAAAAGATCAATGATTATTTAGTATGGCAAAAAACAGAAGAAGGCAGAAAAGCTGGTGCACCCATTATTAATGAAAATCATAAAGAAATACTTTTTAATAACTGGGATGCACAAATCAGAAGGGCAGAGAAGGCAGCAGAGGAGGCGGCTACAGCGGCAAACACTCTTACTGATTGTGTAAATGAAAATTTACACAAAGCTAATTTGATTCCAGAAACTGTTCCAGGATATCTCCCACAGGCACATCAACTGCAAACAGAATGGAGGCAAAAGGCAGAAGAAAGAGAAAAATCAATCCAAGGGCTGACAAGATTAAATTGGGACTCTTACTGGACATACTTAGTGAAGCCACACAGTCAGCACAGTGCGCTTAATTGTATCATCAATTCTACTGAGAAGATTGCGCCTACACTTGCCGACTCTGTCTTTTCAGGACAGTTGAATTCTGAAGTCGGTCAACCACATCTTCTCAAAACTATGCTAGATGCCTGCAAGTTTAAAGATAAAGTTCATAAATAGTTAGTTAATAGTCTTTATTTTTTAGATTTAGTTTTAATTTTACTGTATTTTAGCCTAGGAAAAGGACGGTCATTAAACCGAATCCTTAATTTTTGTAATAGACTATTTTTAGATTTAGCTAAGTAGTATTTATACCCTTCTCATGCATTTAGAGAGGGGTCCTGGATCTTAATATTTTTGACTTGGAGATTACATTTCTGTACTCCATTGACTTATATATTTTTTAAAAGGATCACATCTGGTGATTTTATGTGAAATTATCTTTGAAGTGTTGCCTTTCTGTACCTTGGAATTTGATTTTGCATCAGAATTACTGGATTAGAGTATCAGATTTCATTTGAAAGCTTTCAAGATGAATAACGTATTTCTATCTGTTCACTATTGATTTCTTTTGTTTTATGATATTCGCTTTAAAATTTGCTATCATTTATATATGTTTGGTTTTCACAACATTTCTTTTTATATATCATTTCTGAGTATAATTGAAACGTTATCTTTCATAAGTATATATAGATGATATACAATGATGAATGCAATATGCTAATACAAACTCTGTTTAATTTCTTAAACAGAGTTATCTTTATTTGTTTCTACACATTTCAATTTAAATGATAATACATTTTTATGGTTATTGTTAAATTGGAATAATCTTAAGTTGTATTCATATATAATCGCCCGGGTTAGTGTTAGAATTTCTTTATCAGTATTTAGTTTAAATTAGATAGTTTTATTTCAGTCAATTTAGTCCCATTTTCACTCATCCAAATCAACCCATCACCAACCCATTAGTTATAAGGAAACTGGTCCTTTCAATCCAGTCGGAGCCACCATACCAAACGGATAAGGAGTTGTCCTAAGGTCCCGACCGGGTGGTTTTCCCCAATGTTTGAAGCAGAGATTTTCTAGGCTTCAACATTTTTGGTGCTAGAAGGAGGGCATGAGCTATGAATGGCAAGTAAATCTTTACCTACAAGCCATTCTGAGAGCAAAACACCCTCATCAACTTCTTCAATTTCTTCTGAAATACAAAATCCTATAGAAGGAATTGAGAAGAATATTCATACACCCACTACCAAAATCTCAAAACATTCAGACAATCAAAATCCTGAGTCTCCTGAAGTTCAAGATTTAATTCATAAATTGGAAGGATTCTCATTATCTCTAGATGAGTCTGAAATATCTGAAGGTAGTGTAACTTCAAAATTTGTTTCTTCAAAACCTCTTACTAGGCTTCAAAGTGAAAAACTTGGTATTTCTCCGAAAGAATTCCCTTTACCTAGTAGAGTCAAGACAAGAAAAACTCAATCGGAATCAGTAAGTGATATAATTTCTTCATCTCATATTCAATTACCTGTTTCCGAAATCCCAACTCAACAAAGTACAGTTGTTTCCACATCATCTACTCAATCATCATCAATCTCAACATCATCTATTCCAACAACCTCTATTCAGACACCACCAGCCTCTACTACTCCTCCAATAGTTGTTCCAATAATGGCTAGACCATGGGCTACTCCAGGGGCTGTCAATATGCCTGCACCTTTACATGATTTACCTGACAATCCTGGAAAATGGCTTCCAAAGTTCAGTCCTGAGCTTAATATTCAAGCTGAAGAACACATCAATAACTTTATGCTGGCTGTAAATTTGAATGGAGTCGTACATGAAGATGTTGTAGTCAGATTATTCCCTTATACTCTTCAAGGGGCAGCAGGATCCTGGTACTTTTCATTACCTTCAGGATCCATAACAAGTTGGGCCATTTTTGCAGATCATTTTTTAACCAAATTTGGAGATGACAGATCAATAGCTACTTTAATCAACGATCTCTCAAATTTGAAGGCAGAACCCAAGGAACCCATTAAATATTTCAACGCTAGATTCAACAAACTCTTGAACAAAATCCACACAGATTCAAGGCCTAGTGAACAAGTCAGAAGTGAATGGTACATAACTGCCTTACCCTCAAACATAGAAATTTTTGTAGATAGAGCTGCAAAACCTACATTAGCCGAAAATATGAAAGAGGCTATTGCAGTAGAAAAACGAATTATTTCTCTAGAAAAGAAAAATTCTATTGAGGAAAGGAAATCAAAGAAAGTCAGCTTCAAAGATGATTCAAAGAAAAAGGCCAAAGACCCATATGACATGGAAGGTTTACAGAAAGTTCTTAAAACCATGTCAAATGAAATGGTTGAAATAAAAAAACAAGTAGCTGAAACTTCTACCAAAAAACCATTCCGAAATTTCAGAAGAAACCAAGTTGAATCTAAACCTCCTAATGCAATCTCTAATGCAGAATCGAAAGAAGAAGAAGAAGAAGAAGATACATCTTTAGTATCAGATGAGGAAGATGAGAATGAAGAAATAGCTGAATTGCATGGAATGTGGGATTTTATTCTCCCTAATTCTGATAGTGAGGTAGAACAAGAAGCTATGCCTGTAAGTACTAGGAGTAAATCTACAGCAGAGCCTTTACAAACAGCTCCTAAAAATAAAATCACAACTCCAAGTACCAAAGACAAATCCCCTGCAAAGAAAGCTTCTCCATTACCTACTCAAAATCAGCCATCTTCTTCTAATCCTCCCACATCGACAACAAAGACTTTAGTAGTGTCAGATCCTATGGAGTATAACATTGTTGAAGACATGAAAAAGATTAAAGCCAACATTTCCTTACATGAACTCAGCAAACTAAAACACCAGCAGAAGTTGCTATTAAAAGAATTAAATGCTACACCAATTGCTCCTTTACCAAGTGGTGTAGTTGCAAAAGCAAAAAAAGGAACTGGTAAGCCACCAGACAAAGTAGGTGCTACTGATAATGTGCTCATTGGAGAAATATCAAATTCTCAGACTCCTCCTTTTCTTTTGACTTATGAAATGTACAATAAAAATCTGCATAATTGTTTAATTGATTCTGGAGCATCATCTAATATAATGTCTACTTCTGTTTGTGCCAAATTGAATATTGAACCACAGAAATCGGCAGTTCATATTGTTCAATTGGATCGCTCTAAAGTTCAAGTTGTAGGAGAAATCAATTCAGTTACTATCAGACTAGCTTCCGATCCTAGGATTGTCCAAATAATTGATATTTTGATTGCAGATATTCCTAAATTCTATGGATTAGTCTTAAGCAGGGACTGGTCTGCAAAACTTAATGGTTATATCGCAACTGATTATTCACATATGTGGCTTCCTTACAAAGGGAAACCAAATCAAATCAAAGTTGAACGAGAAAAACATATGACGCACACTGTCACTGAATTTGAACAACCTAATGAGCCTGTGGCATTCAACAACAATATTCTTGGAGGTTATTCTGCTGAATCATTTCTTGGAAACTTCGAAGCACCTTAATCACCTTTTTCTGTAAATACTTTTGTTTCTCAAATAGAAAATTTTTCACAATCCGATTCTTCCAGAATTGTAAATATTTCTGATGTAATTGTAGATAAGCCAATAGATAAATCTTTATTTTGGTCGTTATATTTTGATGGATCAAAGTCTAGTGATGGAGCTGGAGCAGGATGCATCTTAATTGATCCATATGGAGAGAAAACCATGCTGTCATGTAGGTTAGAATTTGAGTGTACGAACAATACCGCAGAATATGAAGCCTTGATTCAAGGACTTTATAAAGCTATAGGGTTAGATGTTAAATACTTGAAAGTCTTTGGTGATTCCGAAATTTTCATAAAACAAGTTAGGAATACTATCCATTGCCTTTCAGGACATCTTAAACACTATCAAACCCTAGTGCAAGATCTTACTACTCACTTTTTAGCATTCAATATTTCTCCTATTCCTATGAATCAAAATACATCAGTTGACTTGTTAGCTAATGTTGCATCCAAACTCCTTCCTGCTGAAGATTGTAGTCCTGATAGATTTTCTGTAGAATTGATTTTTCGCCCATCTGTCCCAGATAATGTCACAAATTGGAGAGTTTTCTATCCTGATAAAGATATTTTAAATTTCATGACTTCAGAGAAATCATATGATGAGCAAATTATTGATGAGAATGATCATGATTTACAAATTGCTTCAAAAGGTAATGAAAATCCCATTCCAAAATCTATTGTTAAATTAGATCTATATGACATTAAAGACAGATTCAAGAAAGTCACTAATGCTAAACTTCAGAGTTCCACTTTGAAATTTGAATTATTAAATCTTGGTTCTGATTCTAAACCTCAAAATGTTAATTTAGGACTCAATTTAACACCACATGAAAGGAATGCTTTCATTAAACTCTTGAACAAATACAAAAAATGTTTTTGCTTGGAATTATGATGATTTAAAAACGTATGATACTTTGGTTATTCAACACACAATTCCAATGCTTCCTGATATTAAACCTGTTCAACAAAAGTTAAGGAAGGTTCATCCAAATCTCGAAGGACAAATCAAATCAGAGCTTAATAAACTTTTAAAAGCCAAAATCATTTTTCCTGTCAGGCACTCCAATTGGGTTTCCAATATGGTACCTGTAAGGAAGAAAAATGGTGATATAAGAATCTGTATTGATTTTAGAAACTTAAACAAGGCATGTTTAAAAGACAATTTCCCATTGCCAACCATGGAATAAATACTTCAAAAGGTAGTTGATTCTGAACTCATGTCCTTTCTTGATGGATTTTCAGGCTATAATCAAGTTTTAGTTCATCCAGATGACAGATTGAAAACAACTTTCAGAACAAAATGGGGAACTTATGCTTATCAGAAAATGCCTTTTGGTCTAATAAATGCAGGAGAAACTTTCCAAAGAGCCATGGACATAGCATTTAAAGGTCTAATCAATAAATCAGTTGTTGTTTATCTTGATGACATAACAGTATTTTCAAAGAAGAGAGCCAATCATCTACATGATTTAAAGAAAATATTTGAAAGATGTAGAAGGTTTGGTATTTCCTTAAATCCAAAGAAATATTTCTTTGCTTTGGATGAAGGAAAACTCTTAGGATTTATTGTGTCAAAAGATGGTAATATATTGATCCAGATAGAGTGAAAGAAATCTCTGACATTTCTTTACCTCATAACAAAAAATCCATGCAATCATTTCTTGGACAGATCAATTTTGTAAAAAGATTCATTCCTGATTTTTCTTTAATTGTTTTAAATTGGGACTCTTACTAGACATACTTAGTGAATCCACATAGTCAGCACAGTGCGCTTAATTGTATCATCAATTATACAGAGAAGATTGCGCCTACACTTACCGACTCTGTCTTTTCAGGACTGTTGAATTCTGAAGTCGGTCAACCACATCTTCTCAAAACTATGCTAGATGCCTGCAAGTTTAAAGATCAAGTTCATAAATAGTTAGTTAATAGTCTTTATTCTTAGATTTAGTTTTAATTTTACTGTATTTTAGCCTAGAAAAAGGACGGTCATTAAACCGAATCCTTAATTTTTGTAATAGACTATTTTTAGATTTAGCTAAGTAGTATTTAAACCCCTCTCATGCATTTAGAGAGGGGTCCTGGATCTTAATATTTTTGACTTGGAGATTACATTTCTGTACTCCATTGACTTATAGATTTTTTAAAAGGATCACATCTGGTGATTTTATGCGAAATTATCTTTGAAGTGTTGCATTTCTGTACCTTGGAATTTGATTTTACATCAGAATTACTGGATTAGAGTATCAAATTTCATTTGAAAGCTTTCAAGATGATTAAGGTATTTCTATCTGTTCACTATTGATTTCTTTTGTTTTATGATATTCGCTTTAAAATTTGCTATCATTTATATATGTTTGGTTTTCACAACGTTTATTTTTATATATCATTTCTGAGTATAATTGAAACGTTATCTTTCATAAGTATATATAGATGATATACAATGATGAATGCAATATGCTAATATAAACTCTGTTTAATTTCTTAAACAGAGTTATCTTTATTTGTTTCTACACATTTCAATTTAAATGATAATACATTTTTATGGTTATTGTTAAATTGGAATAATCTTAAGTTGTATTCATATATAATCGCCCGGGTTAGTGTTAGAATTTCTTTATCAGTATTTAGTTTAAATTAGAGAGTTTTATTTCAGTCAATTTAGTCCCTATTTTCACTCATCCAAATCAACCCATCACCAACCCATTAGCTATAAGGAAACTGGTCCTTCAAATCCAGTCGGAGCCACCATACCAAACGGAAAAGGAGCTGTCCTAAGGTCCCGACCGGGTGGTTTTCCCCAATGTTTGAAGCAGAGATTTTCTAGGCTTCAACAGAACCCCAACATAATGGCGACTCCGCTGGGGATGAGACCACTTTGCCTTTATATTGGCTTTTAATTGCTGATGGTGGACAAAATCCTACTTCAAACAGTCAAATTCATCCACCTGGGGACTCCACACTCCATAATTCTAAAAGAGTCCACTTGAGGAAGAACCTGAAAAATGGCCAGGCCTCATAGAGGGATAGAACACATGGGTTGGATTTGGTTTAAAGAATTCATTGTTTTGGTCTACCACTATGTTCTGTCCTACTTTAACCCTAATGAAGTGTACAAAGACGAGACCCACAATGAGTATGGGAAAGATCTCAAGCCTCATTGTTCAGACCACAAGCAGACATGTACTCTTGTGAAGAACCTGGTGAAACAAGAGGCTCATGTTGTATCTCCCACCCTTAAAGAAGCTTCAAGTAGCCATGAGCCCATTTTCACTCCACCTACACCTACAAAGGTCATAGAAAGATATAAGCCTCTATTTTTACATCTTATCTTCCAACCCCTTCCTTCAGAACTTATAAACCAACTGCCTCTTTTTGATGGAGTAAATAAAGGGGTCACTGTCGAGGAACATGTGCAAAGTATCGAGGATTTAATTGACTTGTATGAAATAGAGGAAGATGATGTGTGCATTAGAATTTTTGCCTTGTCATTACAAGGAAATGTTAAGAGTTGGTTCAAAGGCCTTCCAGAGGAAATCATTTTCAGCTTTCATCAATTTTCTCAAGTTTTCCTCGATAAATGGGCAGCCCCTAAGAATGCTCTCCTAATCCTAGGAGAGTATAAAAATTTGAAAAGGCAACCAGGAGAGACAGTACAATATTTTTCAACCAGGTTCAATAAGGTATATAATTCAATACCTTTTGATATAAAACCACCTTTGGGATGGGCACTACTGCACTACCCTAGTACTTTTGATCCCGAGGTAGAATTCCATATAAGAGAAAGGGAATCTTCGAGCCTGGAGTAAATGTAGAATATAGTAGTCGCTATCGAATACAACATAAAGTGCAGGGAGGAAAGATTAAAAGCAGTAAGGAAAGACCGAGAAGAGCAAATTGCGCAGTTCTCTTTAGAGAACAAGCTGGAAAGATTAATAGAGACTGCCAGCACCCTGCTGAACACAGAAAAGGAAGGATATGAGGCTGGAACTAGAAATGATGATTGGAAAAGACCTGCTCCTTGTCCTCAGAAAAGACAAACCAGATCGCTGTAAGACAGACGTCACATGCCAAGCATGTGTAAAGAATCGGAGGATGAATCAAAGGATGAACTTGCAGATTATTTTAAAGAAAGACTGGCTGAGAGTCCTGAAGATTTGATGGGTGATGATGCTTATAATTATGATTTCTCTGATGTTGATCTTTCTGATGATGATTTTTTCTGAAGGGAAACTGAGCTTGCAGGGCCATCATCAGTAGATTCATGGGAGGAAGATCACAACCGTCAACTTCAAAAAGTGGATGAGCCAAGGTAGGCCATCTATGATACTGATGGAGAAAGTATTGAAAGCATGATAGTAGATGAAGATTCATTGAATCTTCTCTCTGCTTTGTATCTGGACATCAGTTATACTTGCCAAGAGGATGGGAGCTAACAGCGTTTCAGCGCAAGCGACAAGGAAGAAAGACATGAAGAAAATATTGAGCGGAATGAATATCCTGAGCCTTCTCCCGAAAGGATTAAGGTAATCAAAGAAACCCCCGCTCAAGAATATGTTAATTTTTTCACAGAGTTCAGTCTGTTTCAACAAAATCGGCCTACGTTGCCAGAGGACAGCATTATCGAATATAATGAGCCCTCTAGCTCAAGCTGCAATGAAGACGAGCAAGATGTTCTTTCCCACAGACATCTTTGTCTCGATCCAAGGGAAGAAAAGGTATTCCTGGTTGATGCTCATAGGCCAAATACTCCCAACCAGGAAAGAGAGGAGTGTGATTACAAAGGCCACATTTCAAAGGCAATGATTGGGACTGCCCAGGATGCAGACAGCCTACCAGTCATGCGAGGCTTTGAAGAAAAAAGTTTACATCATGTTTTTGTTGATCCTATGGCAAAATATATGGAGGCCCTGATTGGCTCAGCCCCTCAGGCATCAATATTTTGCAAGAGCCAAATACATCCAAAGTGGTCACTATTGATGGTGGCCTCAGTTTTGAAGATCCACATGCAGAGCATCCTACGGTTGTCTCTGATGAGCAGTCAATTCTTCTTACCCTTTTTGCTATTGCTTGACTAGCTGCATTGGAATTATTGTATCACCTAGAACATCAGATATTTCCAAGTAGAGTATGGTAGGTAGGAAAGATCAATAAAGCTCAGCCTGTGAGTATGTAGTTATTTGTCTTAATTTCTGCAAAGTCCAGCAAGCCAGACAGTGTAATCCTGGCTTGACTATTTTTAAATTTCTGTCTTAGAATGTAGAGAAGAAATCTACTAGACAGTTTAACCCTAGCAGATATTAGATTAGGTAGAGAAGCTATGAGGCCAACAGTATAATCTGGTCTCATGGAGAAACAAGGGTAGATTTAGAATAGGTTTATTTTCCTGTTTCTAAAAATTGATGATGTAAAGGGTCTGCAAGTCCAAATGCACCCAGAAGAAAAATGTTAGGGCTATAGTGTGGGTAGGTAGTTGTTTGGGAGAAGTTTTACTATTGATATGATGTCTTCATGATTTGTGGTAGCTGATCAAAGAAAGAAATGAATGAGTCAAGCACCAGACATCTGGCCTACACCAAAGATCACTATCTGAATTCTTAACTCCTTCAAGAAGAAGCCATCCCCATGTGGAGCCACTGTTAGCCCCCTATGAATTTTTTGACAAGCAAACAGGGGGTTAAAATGTTTCTGAGCCTTCAAGGAATGCATTCCCTCTGAAAACACATCATCCTTGAAGCCCCCTTGTGCGTTCTGTTAGTGTCAGTCCCTACCTTCAGAGAATTTTTCTGCAACATGTTCATCACCAAATCATCCTCCAAGTAGATCCATCAGAAAGTGCCTGAAAAGAGCTTTCCAACGGTATGCTACACTCTCAAAACTGACTTCTGAATTAAATTCTATGCCTAAGTGAAGTAAAAGCCCTTATATCCCCATATATCCCCTAGTTCCCATGTTTCCCTTTTAACTTTATGTTTAAATTTTTAATATTCCCTTTAAAACCGCTTCTCCCCCTTTCTGATTATAAAATCGCATTGTAAATCATTTAAAACAAAATATGAAATTTATGTAACCACTTCCCCTTTCCATACCCATAAAATTTATTATAAAGCTTTGTATTATATATAACCCTGTCGCAGTACAATCGCAATCGCAAAATCTAATCAATCGCATGTTCTATTTTGAATGCTCTGATCACTCATCGCAAATATTTGCGATGCGATTGATCGCATTGAAAATATTTGTGATGTGATTGATCCAATTGCAAATCTTCCCGATCGCACAATCACAAGTCCATCCCTCCGATCATCGCATCATAACTCCGATCCGATCCGCTCGATCGCACCTTTCCCCTCCGAGCCTCCGATCACACCTTTCCCATCCGATCCTCCGATCGCACTGCCCTTCCAATTGATCACATCGTAATGTTCTTTCTCCTGAGTGTGATTTCCTCCCACTCTCGACCTCCGATTGCAATTAGACCTTCCGAGCCCCACCACTTAATACTTCCGCCTTTTCATATAATTTGAGAACTTTCCTTTGTAAATTGGAAATTCGGATGATTTTCGGTTTTACAAAGGATTTGCTCCAATCGCATCGAAATTTTTTTGTTACTCCTCCTGCCCCGCTCCCCAATTCCGATTGCGATTTCACTGTTATCTCTTCACTCCTGCCCAATCCCGATTGCGATTAAATATATGTGGATCCCGCCTACCCCCGTCCCTTTTTCCCATGCAAAATAAGCTCTTCCCTTCACTAAAGGCAAGTTTCGTTCAAAAGAAATGTTTATTAAAAAGGCCAATTTTCTCCGAACGAAAAATGGAAAGTTGGAAATTCTGAGGTCTGAAAACTTAGAAGCAGGGTCACAGAGAGGCCATTTCAACATCGGCCAGCGTTAAATTAGCAGAGTACTTTTCTCCAAAAGGACACCTCCTGCAGAGGTCTCCATGCCCCCTCAAGCTTTTAAATGTATTTTACTGACAAAAGCTTCTTAAAGGCCTGTCAGAAAACAGTCACGAAGGTATGGAAAGGCACGCAGAATTTCATCCGGTTAACCAAATTCAGAAGGTTACCACAGAATTCCAGACAGCCGAAAGGACTTCAAGAACGCATCAGAGGTCAATCTCGACCTGACAGAGGCTACCAAATAGTCTACAGAGTACTTACAGCGAACGCAGATTGCCATTAAGCAGTATGGGCATGAAAACTTCTGCCATTCTGTCTTAATGAGATCCATTTAATTTATATCTACTTCTGCTATTATTCTCTTCTCCTATAAGAGCCCCAAGAACGATATTGTAAAGGTTGTTGTTCGGTTGCTTTCCGTTGCTGTTAGAGGGATTTATTTTGACTGTTAGAACAATTTTGGGAGGGGTAACAGAAGTAGTTTGTATGTAATAAGCTGGGAGGAGAAAGTCTGGATTGTAATTGAGCTCGGATGTATGTGACTGGTTCTGAATCATTAATCAAGCAAATTTCACAGGATCCTAGTCTATTACTATTGGTGATGTTTTTCTCACTCTTTTGATTACATTTTCATACTGTTTCATGTTCTTCTAGGCTTGCATCAGAAATCTGGCATAGGATTTTCCCTTGTTAGACACCCTATGTTTCTGCTCTCCTTGCCTTCAATGTTTTCTGCTTAATGTGTCATCTAAGGATTGGTTTCAGTTAATTTAACCAGTGTAGTGGATGTCATTGCCTACTAGCTGATGTATGAATTAAATGAATCTATTCTTTGATGTTCTAGGTGGGTTTAGCTGGAAGATTTGGGAACACTGGGGATTAGAGTTAGTCCTGTCCACTAGGATCCTTGTGCGACTAGCTGGCCTTTCTAAGATCTCTTTGTTAAACTTATCCCTATTTTTCCCTTGGAGTATACTAAAGCTGACCTGGAGTTAAATGACCTCTGGTCTGATCTATAAGCTTCCCCTTTGTCTATCCATTGAAAGCTGCCTCTGAGTATGTCCAAGTAGGTTTGGAGTTAAATGACCTCTCGCCTGATCTATAGACAGAAATTGGGTTGTTTTCCTTCTTTCACATTCTTCCTTAATGTTCCATTCCATCATCTATCTAAGAAGATCCTTTAGTATAGATGACTTGCCCTCTGAAAGCCTTGGCTAGTTGTTGCATGTAATTCCCTTTCATGACTCCATAGCCCAATGGATGGCACTTTCTTGACCTATCCCCTTTGCTGAAACGTCCTGCTGCTTTGTTCCTTCTCTCCCATTACTTTCTTAGTCTATGATCTCGTGACTCAACCCAGCAACCAACCAACCAAACTTATTTTAAACCCCCCTTCATGCTTCATAACTAGCCTAACATCTCATTCAGCTTCAAAGATATATATCATTCTTTGTTTTATTGGAGAGATCCCTCTCTGGACCTAGGAGGGCTAGATCCTAAGGTCTGAAAGTGGTTCTAATGTTGTCTCATCTTTTGGTCTTGCCAATTTGGCCAAAACATGGGAACCCCAACAGATCCAATTCTTCATAATCCATATTGGCCTCCAGTTCCAACCAAAATTCCTGCCAATTCTCCTAAGTTTTAGGGAAAGTCCGGAGAATACCCCCAAGTGCATTTTATGACATACCATCTTTGGTGTTCCTCTAACTCTTGGTTTGATGATTCCATTTGACTCTGTATTTTCCAATGAACTATTACTAGTGCTGTTGCAAAGTGATACATTGAATTTTCTCATGGCATCTTTTAAGATTTCAACTATTTAGCCATGGTGTTTCTTAAGCATTTTCAGTTACCGGTTCGGTATGAGATTGGGACACACTTCCTCACATCCTTGAAACATGATTGAGCTACTCATATCTTGGATCATATTCATGAATGGAGACGTCGTCATAGCTTGATCAAGTTTGATATTCCTAATCATCTTCTAATTGATTGGTTCACTACCTCATTTGTCAATCAAATTGCTAAAGACATAGCTATGGGGGCATATGTAACCGAAGAACAGGCCATTGCTCGTGCCCAGTACCTTGATCTTGTGTACTCCCAATCTGTCACGTTGTATGATATCATGCCCGATGCTCCTTGAACTAGAACTTCTAAAGCACTGGTGACGCCATTCGTCAATGGTATCATTGGTTCCGTTTCTCAGACTTCTCTAATGTCTTCTCCTTCGAACCCTGGGAAGTGAAAGTCTAATCTTTCCAATGATAATGCTTCTCAGTCTACCCCAAATTATGGTAAGACCGCGGAAATAAATGTCATTCAGGCCAATCTAGTGGATAAAACTTCCAAGTGAAAAAATAAGGGTAAAGGTAAGGCCAAATCCGATTCCTTGAAATAGGATTCTCAAAAATCTCGTGCTGATGATGGTTCACAGCAAAAACTAAAGTACCCTTGTTTGATATGTGACGAAGAGCACTACACCAAGGAATGTCCTCGATGGGCTGAGGTAAGTAGATTACTCAAAGGCACCCAAGGAACTCTGGCTATTCTTAAAGAACCTTTTCCATCACAACAGACCCAGATGGTAGAGAAATCTCAGTCCTCTGCCCCATTTGGCTCTCAGGTTTTCATTATGAACCATTCTGCATCCATTTCCATTGCTACTCGATTGAAAGATTATACCGAACCATGTCAGGTAGCGGGGAAGGAGATCACTGATGGTCCTCCTCCTCTGTCTGTTTCTAGCCCTCTTCAGATTGAAAGGCCCAGTACTGAGCTCGTTGTACAACCACCTTCCAACGGTGTACTCCATAACTCTTCTTATAACCCCAATGCCCATGCTACTCAAGATTATAGTATTGTTGAGGATTTTGCTTAGGCACCATCTGCAATGTCTGCATTATAAGTACTTCAGAGTTTTTCGTCTCAACGTAAGACTTTGATATCTGCGATCGGCGAGGTTGATCCTGCTGATTCAAGCCTTATCACTTTCGACTTGGAGAATTTCATCCCATGTCTCCCGCACCAGCTTGCGCTCATCATTCAAGTTGGCATTAATGGACTTAATATCCATCGAGAGGTTGTGGACGAGGGTGAATCTACGTGTGTCATGTTATCTTCTTGTTGGAAAGCCATTGGTTCTCCAGACTTGAATTCATCCCCAAATGCTCTAGAAGTGTTTGATGGAAGGGAATCAAAACCTCTTGGTGTTCTCACTATTTTACTAATTACTCTAGAAGGGAAGACGGTCAACGTCGAGGTTCAAGTAGTTGACGCCAAGCTTGATTACAATCTTCTCTTTGGTCGCAGTTGGACTCTCGCCATGTTGTGCGTTCCATCCACTCTCTTTCGTGTTTTGAAATTTCTTCACGACGGAAAGATCATTACTATTGATCAGTTGTCATTCTTCACTTATTCTTTCGAGAAATTTTTTTTGTACATGGATCAAATTCCTACTCCCTATGAGAGCGTAAGGCTGGGTCTCTTCAAAGATCCTACCCTCATGGGTATTTTTCCTCTTCCTCACCCAACATTTTTTATATTAATATGATCTCTGGGACTAACAACCCGTGGATCATCCCTTCGACTTAGCAGATCAATTCCTTTGGAGATTCGATGCCATTAAGTTTGATCAAGATTGACTATTGTGAACTTATTTTGACTTCGGAACCTCTGCCTCCTAATCATGCTCCTATGGGCATGTCTCTCGACACTTCTTCTCAATCCCCTTGGCTTGGCGATTTGGATTCACCTGATCCCTTGAACAAGATATTTCCTTCTGATGAAGCCATCATGGAAACTATGTCTCTTGAGGATCTTCCGTGGGATGATAGTCATCATCATTCCTCGTTCGTCCCTAGTCTCGAGGCCATTTCTACGTGTCTTGAGAGATTCGCTTCTCAAGTTCCTTCTCCTCCGCTTCAAACGCCTTTTTTGACACATGAATTTTTTACGGAGGGTAAATTGAGTAAAATCACTCAGACGATGCCTATCAACATTTCCGTCAAACTGGGAATTGTCAAGAACATCCATATTGGGGTCACCTGTTCTTTAGATGAAGTCCAAGATTATACTAGCCTTTTCCGCAAATTCCGCAATGTCTTTGCATGGTCTTACGAAGATATGCTCGGCATCAATCCCAGTATAGTGGTGCATGAGATCCGACATATCCTAGTGCGAAGCATATTTGTCAGCGTCTTCATCCTGTGCACCCAAGAAAGGTTGCTACTATTAAGGGTGAAGTTGAAAAACTTCTGAAAGTTGGTTTTATCTATCTAATTCCCTTGATAGAATGGGTGTCCAATATTGTCCCTGTAGATAAGAAATAGGGCACCATTTGGGTCTATGTTAATTATCGTGACATTAACCGGGCCTTCCCTAAGGATAATTAACCTGCTCCCTTTATTGATCAAATCATTGATGATTGTGTGGGGAGTGATATTTTTTCCCTTATGGACAAATTTTCTGGCTACAACCAGATTAACATTCTCCCGACTAATCAACATAAGACTGCCTTTATCTGTCCCTGGGTTACTTTCACGTATAAGAAGCCCCCTTTCGGCTTGAAAAATGCTAGGGCTACATTTCAATAGACGATTTCCTATGCTTTTCATGATATTAAACACATCGTTCAGCCTTATTTGGATGACCTTCTGGCTTATTCAGCTAACTTTATGGACCATCCTGACCATCTTCGTCAGATTTTTATTCACTATCAATGCTATAACATTTAGCTAAATCCAAATAAGTGTGTCTTTATGTCAATTCCGGTAGGCTCTTAGGGTTTATCATTTCCAAAGACGGAATTCACCTCGATCCACTCAAAGTTGAGGCTATCATTAATCTCCCCTCTCCATCCTCATTACATCAGTTGTAGAGTCTGTAGGGGAAGGCTAACTTTTTGCGCCATTTTATACCTAACTATGTTGAAGTGAGTAAAGGATACACGTGATTACTAAAGTAGGGCATTCCGTTCCTTTGGGATGAGATTGCTCAGAAGTCTTTCGATGCCTTGAAGATGTTGCTTTTCAACGCTCCTTTATTACATCCTCCAAATTATCATTGCGATTATTCCCTCTATTTGGCCACCACTTTCAACATCATTTCCATGGTTTTGGTACAAGAGTATGATTTCGATGACGAGCATGTTATTACTATCTATCTCGTAACCTTCTCAATACTGAAAAATCATATGCACATGTTGAGAAGTTAGTGTTAGCTATTGTTCAAGCAGTTCAATGTTTTCGTCACTACATCATGTTGCGTACAGTGACTGTGATTTCTAACTGCAACCCTATGACCTACATATTGTCTTGAAAATTGCCAGGGGGCAAGTAATCAAAGTGGATTTTCATCCTCCAAGAGTTCGAGTTGGAATTTTCTAGTGCCAAGTTGAAGAAATCATTACTCTTCGTTGATCTGATTTTCTCTCTCCCTTACGACTCCACTCCGTCTGGTTCCAAGGAATGCATTCTAGATGATACACTCTTCCTAATCAGCACCCTCAATCCTTGGTATGGTGATATCATCATATATCTTTAGACTTCTACCTTCAGATCTGAGTTGTCAAAGGATGCTCGTAGACGCATCTCTCATCAATCGCAACCTTATCGTATAGTCGGAGATACACTCTACCACATCGGAGTTGATTCCATTCTCTACCAGTGTTTGACTCTGGAGGAGGCTGAGAAAGCCTTGAATGAATGTCACAGTGGTGCCTATGGCGATCACATGTCTAGTTATGCTACTACACAAAAAAATTTCCGTGTCGGGTATTTATGGCTGAC
Source organism: Pinus albicaulis (assembly GCA_034641835.2). Classification (NCBI taxonomy): domain Eukaryota; kingdom Viridiplantae; phylum Streptophyta; class Pinopsida; order Pinales; family Pinaceae; genus Pinus; species Pinus albicaulis. Next base: position 1,449,883,057 of record CM076577.1, on the reverse strand, counting down.
CATCTTCAAGGACTGCATTGTTGGTGTTCGTAAATGTCATGACTGCCAGATCTACTAGTGAAAGATGCACGTGCCACCTTCAAATCTCCATCCTGTCATTATTTTTGGTCCCTTTGCGAAGTGGGGTATCAATTTTATGACATGTAACCCTCACTTGACCGGGGGGAATGCTTATATCATCATAGTCGTTGGCTACTTCACGAAATGGGCTGAAGAAATTCCTACACTTACAGCTGATGATAAGACAATAGCTCAGTTCATATTCAATCTCATTTCTAGGTTTGGTGTCCCTCAAGCCATCTTTATCGATCATGGTTCCCATTTTTGGAATTATATGGTGGTGGAGTTGACTACCAAGTTGGGCCTACGTCATGATAGCTCAACGTCGTACTATCCTCAGGCCAATGGCTAGGTTGAAGTTGTGAATAAATTTCTTATCACCATGCTTCAATGTATGATTGGATGGACAAATAAAACTGGCATCTCATGATATTTACAACCGTTTGGGCATATCAAACCTTAGTTAAGAATGCAACCGAATTCACTCCATTTCAACTTGTTTACGGTCTGGAAGCTACCCTTCCTCTTGAGTGTGAAATACCTTCGTTCAAGTTGGTTGTTGAATTGTTGCTGAACACTTCACTAGAAGAAGAGCATCTTCTCTACTTATAAATGCTAGACAAAACTCATTGCTATGCTTCTTTGGTCATTGAAGCACAGAAGAAGTGGGTCAAAGCTCATTTTTACTAGTCAGTTTCTCCTCAGTCCTTCGTAGAAGGAGACCTCGTCCTCCTGTATGACCAGGCTCATGATAAGCTGGGGTAGGAAAATTTCAACCCATGTGGAATGGGCCCTACATTGTTAAATGTGTCTTGCAGAATGGGCCCTATGAGCTTATTGATTATGAAGGTCAACCTTTAGATTAGCCCAGAAATGGGTTGTATCTTAAAAGATATCATGCATGAGTCATTCATGCATGTTTTGTGTACATATGTGTTCTTTTCATTTTTATACATTTTTGGATTGGTGTGCTTTGCGAGAATTTTCCTTCTTATTGGGTCGTTATGTTTTGTTCATATGTCTATTACTCCTTATGTCGGTTTCACGGATGGTGCTTCCCGCAGTACCCAGAACCTGTCTTCAGTAGCCTGGGTGATTTATGATCCTGCTGGTGAGTTGATATATCTTCAAGGTATTTGTCTAGGACAGACTACAAACAATGTTGTTGAGTATAGTGCTACCATTGAACTATTAACCGAGGTGATTACCCTCAGCATTCATGCATTAGTTGTAAATATATATCGAATGTTTGCATGAGTGTGCAACATAAAGTTCAAAAAATATGTGTGTTTCTCTTACATCCTGAGACACCATGTCTCTCAAAAAATATGTAGAAACGAAAGATAGGTGTCTACTTGGCATGAATTTCATGATAGCATGTCACTGCTCGTACAAGCTACCTCACCAAGAGATGAACTTGATTTGACACCCCTGTAGTGTGTCTCTGGTATGCACGAGGAACATCATCGAATCATGCATAATCCAGGATCCCACGGGAGATTCTCTCTAGGTTGCGTATGATTTCCTTCTCCTCGCCTCCCTCAAGGGCCACATCAAACTCATGAGGAATTCGCCTCGCTATTGGGGACATACCTACAGGCCTTTCTGGGCCAACATCTGCATCACATGGATTTAATGTCAGAACATGCATAACAAAAAAAATCATAATACTTATAAAAAATTAAAAATGAGTCTTAGCAAGTACTTCATCCCAATCCTCTCCTTTCGGGAGTGGGAGATCTACATCACCAGTGAAATCTATGCCAGAATAGGGCCAATCCTCCACAACAATCAACTATTGGCAGAGCCAATCAAAGAATTCCAGTCTCCAGGACATCTGTTGGCCGCCCCTTGACATTGGTATCAGAGCTGCCTAGTGGGCCATTCGTGGCTCCTGAGCTGGTGGTATCGAGACTATAACCTCCTAATGTTGAAATATTGGTAATTGTTCCAAGATGAACGATACCATAATGGATCCGTAGCCAAACTATTTTAGCTTGGTTTTCTTGCACTTCGTTAGTTGATGTTTCATGTTGATTTTCACTACCTCTGCCCAGTTGTAGAGGGTCAGTGTTAGATAGTCTATAGCAAGAAGTAGTTGTGTCTTTGTCACTTCATGTGGTTCTTTCGATCCTATAGCTCATGTGATGGTATGTAGCACTACTCCTAGTGCCAAGTCCGGAATAGTTTGAATATCAACTTTGCTACTCCCTGATCCTTTCCGTGCTCTCGGACACACCCTGTTGATCACCATACTCATGTTCTCCATTGTGGGATGGGTGCCAGTTAGGATTGGCACTGCTCCTCTCCATGACAACCCTGTTATGGATTAAATGTCTGAAACTTCGATCTCGAGTTCCTGATCATGAAGAATGAATTTTTCTTAATCCTCATCCAAGATACATATTAAGTATTATAACAGCTCTGGTTTAGCTCTAAGGAATGGTGTCATGAAGAATTTCTTGAGCCCACAATCTCTAAGAGCTTCCATGCATCTTTCATTTTCCATGGCAAGTTCGTCTTCTTCACTTCATTCTCGTTCCTTCCATTCGATCACCAATTTGCTGCTTCACACCTAGAAACAGATTCATAGGGATGTCATTAGCCAAATCTAAAGCTCTTCATTAATTTGAATTGGGATGTTTTCTTGCATTTTCAAGAAAAAATGGTCATCGCAGTTGGTGTGACTATTTTTGAAACAATCATGCCAATGGGCGCGCCCTAGTTCAAAAATTTGGGCGATTGGCGCGAGTTCGTGCCCGATACTCCTGCCAATCGCCGTGCCCTATTTTTTCAAAGTTATACCATAGATTTCCAAATTTAGAATTGCAGGTGATGAAATTAAAATAAAAATGTAGGGAGGAATGATAGCTCTTACTTGGAACTGACAAATTCAAGATTGGTCTGTCAGATTGCCCACTATCGCTGCCGCAAAATCACAGTCTGAAATGGGAAACTATTTTTCCACAAGAGGTAAAAGTGAAAAGTAATTATTTTTTTACCATTTTTGGCATTTCAAAACCCTAATTAGGTTTTAAGACATATTTTTCGATTATTTCACCATGTTATTATGATAAATGGGTTTTACGTGTGTCTCTTGTGCCGCAACAAGTTTTTTACATAGTGTCGATGAAGTAACGAGTTGTATTTTATACTTTTTCGGACTCGATAAAAACACAAAAAGTCACTGTTGGAGTCATCTTTCAGCTCTTTTCTGACTCTCTAAAATTTTAAAGATTGTCGATACTCTTGTTGTTTTGAACTCATTAAATAGCTGCGAAACGATATCTACCCAGTATACATTTACCCCTTTTTTGGGTTGGGATAGATTATTTACAAAAAAGGAATACCTTAGCCTATCACGACTAAGAGGTTCTCTTAGATATTGTTTTCTACCTTTTCGGATCTAAGGGACTATTTACAAAAAGGGACCTACTGGAGTTTTCTTTTCTGCTTCTTTTCAAACTCTCTAAATGTGAAAACATGTCGAGTTCCGCCTTTGTCAGACTCGTTAAACCCTGATGACATTGGACATCGTCACCATGATGTTCACCGAGTTCCTCCTTCCTATGGTTCGTAAAATGTACTAGGATGGATTTTTCTGAAGGACAAACTTACAACACAAGCATATGATATCCCCTTCAAGCTTGTTTTCCAAAAATAATTGGGGTACTCGCCAGAAATGGTGGGGGGGAATGGAACTAGATCTTAGCCTCTGTAGTATGTCGCTCTTGAACATGACACTCATTTTCATTTGTGTCAGGTTGGGGACATCTCATTTCGTCATTTTTTCCTCCATGGGTTTGGGTAACCTGTTTTGGCCTCTCATCTAATATTTGGCACATCATCATGACCTTAAAGCCCTTGATGTCAAATACTACCAAATCCAAAGTCATGTCATTGATGTATTCAAGAGAAGTTTTCCTTTGCAGTTTTCAACCTTCCTCTGATCCTCTGTTTGGTCCTGATTCACTATCATCATGATCCTCTGTCTCATGTCGATGATGTGGGAAAAATTATGGCCCTCCTTCGACTGAGCCACTTCCTGTCAACTTCAGCTCATTATCCAGGAAGTTGACCTAGAGATTCCCTTCCGGTACCTTGGATCTTGCATGCCCCAATGATAATTTCTTCGCATTCGATGATAGGTCCCCATCATTGGCATTCAATCGAGTGATTCTGTGGGTGTTCGATGCTAGATCACTGTTCACATTCCGTGGATTTTACCTATTGTACCTTAAGAGCCATTTTCATTATTGGTGGTTTCTTTCGTGCATGTTAACAACTTTCAGCATTGGCTAGTAATCAGGTGACTTTCTTGCATGTTTGACCTCAGCTCACATATTCACATGCTTGAATTTGTACTTGTTTGGGTCGAGATGGAGCGCAAGACCTTGGGTTTTTTATGATAAGATCCAGGATGTGGGATATTGTGGTTTATCATGACTAATTGCATGACTCTTTTGATTGGATGACTGTAACCATACCTGAGTCTATTTATTGATCCTTATTGTTGGATGGCTGCATCCATACCTCGGATACCAATTTTTATGTACTCTATTATGGATGGCTACACCTATGCCACATGTGCATGTATTAGAGATATCATTTGTATTTGTAATTACAGGTCTTTCGACAACAGTTTTTTGTTCGAACGCATTCTCGTAAAGAATTTCACCCCTCCCTCTCTCTCGAACCTCATGATTTAGGGGGCATCTGTTACACAAAATTTTTTCACCGTCCCTACAATCCCTATCCTGCACATTGGAGTACCATTTTTGTGACTAATACAAAGTTTCATGCCTTACAAATACCATCATTGAATCCCTTTCCACGAGGACAACATTCCTTCTGTTGACAATTTCCTGAGCAGACCATCAGAAACACATGTTTTTGGGTTGGCGCTAGTAGACCATTATGCCCTCACACCAATGAGGAAGATTAACACTGGGCCTCGTGCCCATTGGTGCTCTATCCTAGTTAGCTACCCTCACTAAGCTATCTTTAGAATGTTTTTTAAAAATAGAGGTGAAGTTTCCATCATAACAACTTTGTGGGCGAGTCAGCCTGAGTGGTTCGACTGAATAACTACGACCACCCTCCTTTGGCCTCTTGTTTCCACCTTTTGGGGAAAATTCCCAAAGGATAAGGCCTCCCTTCCACCATTGTAGGGAGCCCAACCTCCTCTCCCTGTATAAATAATGCCATCTCCCATTAATGCACTAGTTGAAAAATCATAGCTGAAAGGCTGAAGAGAATTTTTCAGCATATTGTTGGTGAGATAGATCAGAAAGAGACCTTTTTCAAGAGATAACTTAGACTTGTGTTTTTGCCTCATCCCAATTCCCTGAGGATCCTTCAAGACGTGCTTCAACTGAACCCACTGAAGGAGGCTGCGATCTCAAGGCTTTAGTTTTAATATCTTTCTTCTATTTATATATACATGACTATTGTTTGGTTCCCATCTTGTGTTAATATGGTTTTTTTGACGCAAATTTTTTAGTCCTCCTTGACTAACTAGTTAGCTATGAATGAAGTTATTGTATTGTATATTTCTCTTGTCTTTGATATTTGTGTAGGAATATGAGTACAATTTCTGAAGGACCACCACCTGTCGGGATAGAGATCAAGAGGCTACCACTATTACAGTTGCAACAATCGCATTGGACTCTAGGTAGGTCAATCCACCCCAACTTATTTCATTTGTTAGCTAGGAACCTATAGCTTAGCTTGTTCCCTTGTTACTAGACCCACTCAAGGTCTAGAGGGATCACCTTTGTTCGCGGAGGGGATTTACCTTTCCAACAACAGTGTTTCTTCTTATGTGATGATATGTTTTAATGTATTATACTTTCCATTTCCATTTCCATGCCTTATGTGTTTTCTTTCTAAGTTGATAAAAAAAATTCATTGAGTTAATTCTCTGTTTTGTATAAGCTTCACATTTTTGTCCATTTTCCTTTGATATAAACGAATTCATGATATCCATGCATGTTTTGAAACCCTATCAATGTACCCTATACATAATAATATCTCTAAAGTGATAAAGCGTGTTCTTACCTTGCCCCATTACATCTTTGAAAATATGATTTTTAGAGCCCTAACCTAATCCTCCTAGACCTAAACCACCATCCAACAGAAAAATCAAATTAACGAAACCCTAATATGCATATATAGCCTAAAATCCTCATCTCACAGATAATATTTGGTTGTGATATCATTGAGAGAGCCCTCTCACCCTAGTAGCGCTAGCTACTAGGTCAAAGTGGTTTGTTGATCAGAATTTGGATCAGGACCTAAAATTAGCTAAAAATTCAATGTTCTTAGAAATTCTTCAAAATAAGACGAGAGCATACATCTCGTCTCTAGGATTCCAACGCAACTCGTTTCATCAAATTCTAAGTTTGTATGAGTGAGTTATGGCTTGTTATTCGCTTTCCAAAACAAGTAAAAAATGGGCAGAACAAGTACAACTGTTGATGTGGTAGTCCAGTTAGAAAAAATGAATCTTCAGGAATATTCTTCAAAAATCAGCGAATGAGGCTGTGACAAGTGGTTTTTTCAGATTCGCTAATTTGGCATATGTGGGCGTAAATTTCCTAAAGTGGAAATTTCATTTTTTTTAATATATATATATATATATATATATATATAGATAGATAATATTAAATATTACATATTCTATATATTTTAATTTAAAATTATAAGATTTGAAATATTAAACCAAAGGTATGCCATATTATGCCAAATTCATATTTGCAAAGGTATGTTACAAGGCTATGTTAAATTGGGTCAGGAATTGAACCTCTCCCTTCCGCCCAACAAGCCAAGAACTTAACCAATGGGGTGTGGTACAACTTTTATTAAACATTCATTACAACCAACAAGTAATGATTGTGGTGGGAACAATGTGGAGTTAAGCTACTAAGCAAGCTTAGAACGGATTTAATTAATTAAATTTCAGTTTAGTATTAATTAAGCTCCCGTTAAGTTGAGATTAAAATGGTGAAATTTATGGAGGTGCCTTAAATTTAGGTAGATTTCCACTTTTAGTGGAGTTAACTGGCAGTCTCCCCAAATTTAGTGGAGGAAATTGGGGAAAAATTAAATGTGCTCTATCTAGAGCATATTTCAGCCAAATTTCAAAAATGAATAGTCAATTTTGACTATCTTGGACATTGTAGAGCCATTGGTGTGTTTTTAAAAACCATAGGAGGACTTCGGAGTGTGATTTTGCTTCATAGAAGTTCCAAGGGCCACTATGGCCACCAGGATCCAGTAGGAGAATGAGGCCTAGCCAAGGCAAGCATAGGCCATTCCCGGGAAACCAATAGTCATTTCTGACTATATTGAACCTTATGAATCCAATGATGCTATTTTTAGAAGAATTTGTAGACTTTTGAAGGCCAATATTCTACAGGGAAGTTTTCAGTGGGCCTAGAGCCATAGGGTGCCACTAGGTGTTGGAGGCATAGCGAAAGCAGCCAAAGGCCATTTTGAGAAAATGAATAGTCATTTATGACTATTTTGGAAATTCTAAATCCAATGGAGGGATTTTCAGAGCCATTTGGATACTTCTAGAGCTGAATACGCCACAAGGAATTTTCAGGGATCCTAGTGCCACCAGGTGTTGGAGGCATAAAACGAGGAGCCTAAGTTCATTCTAAGCGAATGAAAACCTATTTTGGATGATTGATATGCGATGGAGATATTAGAACAAGTTTCCAGAGTAGAATAATAATTCTAGGAGAGTTTGTACCACATAGAAGCTCAGGGAAGCTCAAGGACACTGACAAAAGAGATCAAGCCCAAGGGAGCCTAGGTCGATTTCCAGAGATTGAGCAATCAATATAAGGGTATTTTGGTATTCTAAACCCATTGGTATAGTCCAAACAACCATTGGAGTTGAGCATCACCTTGTAAAATAAATTGACCATCTTAATCCCAAAGAGCCAAGTCCATTAACGGAGGCTCAAGGAGACGTAGCCCAAGTGTTGAGGGTGACCTCATTTATTATGTTTGCTATTATGTGCTATTGTTTAATTTTCTACAATTTATGGTTTCTATACATTATTTTAATCAGCTTAAACAAATCTTTAATTTCTCACACATAAAGCCTTAAACTAGTTAAAACACATACACCTGAATCAAGAATTCAATTCCGAACATGCATGTATAAGCAAGATCCTTAATTTTTTTTAATTGAGTGGGAGATGCTTGTGTAGAAAAACAAGTCAGCCACCCATATCAAATCAAGTTGGTATCAGAGCACTAGGTTGCTTGCTTGATAGAGCCACTAGGTATCTTTATTTATAAAGCACTAGGTTGCTTGCTTGACAGAGCACAAGGTTGTTTGTTTTCTTGTTTGACTTGAAGGGTTTAACAGTGCAAAGAATTTAATTGTTTTCAAATTGACTGATGCCTAGAAGTTTGAGTTTGCTCGAGGTGAAGGGGAGCTACTGCTAGCTAAGTCGGGAAGAGGACAAGAAGGAAGAAGGTTAAAAGCATCCTTCTTACCCAAAGGACCTCAAGGCAACCCTTGAAGCACAAGAGGGATTGTTTGCAAAAGAGGTTTCTTGAAGAAGAGATACAAGTTGTAGAGAAGAGCTTGAATCTACAGGCAAATTATTAAGAAGCTTTTTCAATTTTTTTTGAAGCTTCATGAATTGTTGTTGAAGTTCTTTAATTCATTTACATAGTGATCATGACAACTTCATCAAGTAATGTTTCTAAAGCCTTCTCCTTTGCAAGACTCTTTGATAAAGAGATGAAGTGGGACTTCTACATCCCGAAGGATATGGTGCAAACTCTATATGAGGATGTAAGGGAAATCACTAGACTCCATGAGAAATTAGTTGCTATGAAGCAAGATAAAGAAGGATTTCTTCAAAGAATGCATGAGATGGAGATGCAACTCCATCATGCCCAAGAGGCCTTAAGCAAACACATGCTTGAAGCAGAGGTAAATCATTCAAATTTGTCTTCAAATTCCTCTTCAAATACATATGTAGGTTCATTTGAAAAACACACTAGAGGTATACGGTCCAAATTGATGTTAAAAATGGGCTATGAAGGCAAGGTTCTAGGCAAATATGCACAAATCATGGTTGAGGAAAGGCCTAAGAAGTTTGGTCTAGGCTATGGACAACCTTATGGCGAAAAATATATAGCCATGAAGGCACTTGAGATAGTTCCACGAAGAACTTTTGTTGCATGTTCAAACCCACAAACATGCAAAGTGTGTATTCAAGATGAATGCCATTTTTTGAAACCCATGTTGCAACAATATCTTTTTATACATGCATCTTATGGCAAACAAGAGTGACGGATCTAAGAACATGAAAAATGTTGTTGGTATTCAAAAGAGAGTTGGAACCTCTTCAAGTTCATCTCCTCAAGTAGGTGTAAAATATGGAAATGAAAAGCAACATTCAAGGTATAATTATTCCCATAATCATGTTGTTTATGACTATGTTAAACATGAAAATTCTACATGCATGAATGGGAGAAATATTTTTTGTTCCTATTGTAGTTTGTGTAACCATGAAGTTTCAGAATACTAGAAGAGAATGAAATCATACAGGAAACAGTCGAAGAGAAGGCGACTTGCATAGAAGATGAAAATGATTTGTACACATTTCTAGAAAAAGGGACATCTCATTGCCCAATGTTGGACACGACATCCAACCACTCGTTCAAAGCATTTGAAGCAAGTGGATAAAAATACTGGCGAGAATGGAATAGGGGATCCCATCATCGATGTGAGTCAGATGATTCACAAGAAGAGGATGTTCAACAGGAAAAATCACCATTGAATTGGTTTGGTAAGAAATGGCTTGATTTCTTGACCAAGTAAGGCATGCATTTCCTTTGTACATAGATGAAAATTTCAGCCTTACATATGCATGAATTTCTTTTGAAAGTATGACAAGTTGCGGCAGAGGATCACAACTTATAGGATGCAAGATTGCATGTGAATGTTGTTCAGTTGAAGAAATTTATTTTTGTTGCACAATTTCACTATGGAGGTGTAAAAGATGGGTATGTTACTCACTTATGTTGCGGCAATATCATTTAGTTTAGCTCTTATAGGCACCCACATGTTTTGGCATTATGTACTTGTTGGTACTTGAAAGGAAGAGTTGAAAGTGTACATCTGCATGAGTTTGTATGTGTAAGTGGAGAACTTGTAAATAGGTTCATTGTACATAGATAAATGCACGAGTATTGTCAATGTGTATCATGTTGTGTATCGACTTATGTCGATTGTGTCACAGACATGTTTTTTGACTTGTGTCGATTGTGTTGCACACTTTTCATATCGTCTTGTGTTGATTGTGTTGCACACTTTTCATATCGTCTTGTGTCAATTGTATTGCACATTTAATGTCTACTTGTTGTTGATGTCACATGTTTCACGACTTATGTTTTAGTTGAGGTTTTTTTTTTATTATGATTCGATAAATGGATACACCAATGTGCAAGAGGATTTCCATGTATGTGATGTTACAGGAAGGTGACAATCAGTGCTTTGAAGAAGTAAAAAGAGGTGGTCTTCATTTCAATTCTTTCATAAGATTTTATTTTCAATATTGATCATGTGTTATTGTGACAAGATGTTACAGGAATTTTTGGTCCATTCAGTGAAGAAGTGGACAAGATTCAAGGTGTTTTGCAGCCATTGCAGAACAAGATGGTGTTTTTGTTGATGACAAGAGTTCACTCATCTTGCGAGCTTAATTTGGAAAGTGGATTTCCAAGACAAAGCTTGTATGCCATATTTGCAAGAGGGACTTCATTCTCAGTAGGAAGGCTAACAGTTTTCCAAGCACACAGAGAGAACAGTAGTATAGCAGGGTATGCATTAGTTTACAGCAGTGAGCAATGTTGAAGTGGGTCAGCAACAACTAGAGGGTAGTGGTCAAGAGACATAGCCAGTTGCGGTGCAAGGCATGTGAGGGTGATTGCCAAAGAGACTTGTCCAGTAAAATCAGTTGATATAACTTGAAAGTAGCAAATTTTTGAAGCTCAAGGCAAATAATCATCAACTTTTTTTGGTCCAAAATCCCGTAAGTGGGAAGGAGTGATCAGAATTTGGATCAGGGCCTAAAATTAGCTAAAAAATAAACATTCTCAGAAATTATTCAAACCATTACGAGAGTGTAGAGATCATCTCTAGGATTACAACACAACTCGTTTCATAAAATTCTGAGTTCGTATGAGTGAGTTATGGCCTGCTCTTCGCTTTCCAAACAGGTAAAAAATTTGCAAAATAGGTACAACTACTGATGTGGAAGTGCAGTCAGCAAAAAAGAATCTTCATGAATATTATTCAGAAATCAACGAATGAGGCTGTGACAAGTGGCATTTTTAGATTCACCAGTTTGGCCTATGTGGGGGTAAATTTCTTAATATTTTTTAAAAGTGGGAATTTCATTTTTTTCTTATATATATATATATATGTATATGTTGATAGATAGAAAATCTTTCAGATTAATCACATCATTGATATATATTGTATGTTTTTAACATAATATATATATTATATTAGATATTAGATATTATATATTTTTTATTTAAAACTCTAAGATTTGAAATATTAAACCAAAGTTTAATCCACGTATTATACCAAATTCATTTGCAATGACTTTAAAATATGGTTCGATGCATTATATTAATGCCAAATTTGTATTTGCAAAGGTATGTTAAAAGGCTATGTTACATTGGGAGCGGGGCCTGGAATTAAACCCTGCACCTTCACCCCACTAGCCACGCCCTTAACTAATGGGGTGCGACACAACTTTGATTAAACTTTCATTACAACCTACACTTAATGCTTGCGGTGGGACTAGCATGGAGTTAAGCCACTAAGCACGCTTAGCACAGATTTAATTAAATAAATTACAATTTAGTATTAATTCAGCTCCAGTTAATTTGAGATTAAAATGGCGTAATTTATGGGGGCACCCCAAATTTAGATGGACTTCCACTTTTAATGGAGTTAACTAGCAGTCTCCATAAATTTAGTGGAGGAAATTGGGGGAAAATTAAATGTGCTCTATCTGGAGCATCTTTCAGCCAAATTTCAAATTTGAATAGTAAATTTTTACTATTTTGGACATTATAGAGCCATTGATGATGTTTTCAAAGTTATCGGAGGACTTCGGAGGTTTATTTTGCTTTAGATAAGTTCCAAGGGCCACTAGGGCCACCAGGAGTGAGTAGGAGAATGAGGCCTAGCCAGCGCATCCATAGGCCATTCTCAGGAAACCAATAGTAATTTATGACTATTTTGAACCTTATGAATCCAATGATGGGTTTTTCAGAATAATTTGGAGACTTTTGAAGGTTGAGATGCTACAGGGAAGTTTTCAGTGAGCTTAGAGCCACACAGTGCCACCAGGTGTTGGAGGCATAGCCAGAGAAGCTAGAGGCCATTTTGAGCAAATTAATAGTCATTTATGACTACTTTGGACATTATAAATCCAATGGAGGGATTTTCAGAGCCATTTGGAGACTTCTAGAGCTGAATAAGCCACAGGGAATTTTCAAGGAGCCTAGTGCCACCAAGTGTTGGAGGCATAGCACGGGGAGCCTGAGTTCATTATAAGTGAATGAATAGCATATTTTGGATGATTGATATGTGATGGAGCCAGTAGTATATGTTTCAAAAGCATAAGAGGAATTCTAGGAGATTTTGTGCCACATAGAAGCTTAGGGAAGCTCAAGGACACCGACAAAAGAGGTCAAGCCCAAGGGAGCATAGGTCGATTTATAGAGATTGAGTAGTCAATATAGGGGTATTTTGGTATTCTAAACCCATTTTTACAGTCCAAACAACCATTGTAATTGAGCATCACCTTCTAAAATAAATTTTCCATCTTAATCCCAAAGAGCCAAGTCCATTGACGGAGGCTCAAGGAGATGTAGCTTAGGTGTTGAGGGTGAACTCCTTTATTATGTTTTATGTTATGTGTTGTTGGTTAATTTTATGAAATTATGGTTTCTATACATGCTTTTATTCAAATTAAACAAATGTTTAATTTCTCACACATAAAGCCTTAAACAAGTTAAAACACATAAACCTAAATCAATAATTCAATTCCACACATGCATGTATAAGAAAGATCCTTAATTTGTTTTAATTGAGTGGTAGGTGCTTGAATAGAAAAAAAAGTCAGCCACCCATTTCAGGTCATCTATGGTTACCTAAGTTGATCTCCTTCTCAGCCTTGGGAGAACTGGTGGAGTGCTAAAAAGTGGATGGGTAAATAAGGATGCATATTTGAAGGTAACAAAACAATGTAGAATTAGATTTTCTATCAATTCTGATTTTATTGATGAAATAGATCTAGATGTGGTTATCCATGATGTATGTGGAGTCATATTTTGGATTCCATACATCATGTACATGCGATATGTAATATTCATGAGGATAGTCAATCTATACCAGCTCATCAAGGATGGAAAATCATTCATTGTCAACTCGCACAAAGGAAAGTCAAAATTTTCACTAGTAAGTGACAATCAAGCCAACAAATTGGTCAATTCTAGCAAGAAGTATGTTTTATTTCTTTTACAAGAAGTTTAGTGTGAAGAGGTGTCAATAAGAGGCAAGGTGTCCCTAGAGGGGTGTACTAAGAAAAAAAATAAAAAATTGGAGTTGTTACATGCATACAAGGATGTGTTTCGATATCTTAAAGGGTTACCACCTAAGAGATAAGTGGAGAATGAGATCCAACTATTTACATAATCCCCATTCGAAAATATTAGGTTGTATAGGAAGTCTATGATAGAATCAAGTGAGGTGAAGAAACGGTTGCAGTAGTTGTTGGAATAGGGTGTCATTCAAACCAGTACATCATGTGGGTCACCCATCATAATTGCGCCAAACAAGGATGGGACTTGGTGGATGTCTATAGATTACAGGGCATTGAATAAAATCATGCTCAAGAACATATACCCCCTGCCCAAGATAGATTATCTGCTAGATCAATTGCAGCAAGCAAAGTACTTCACCAGGTTTGACTTGAAGTCTGGATATCACCAGATTCAAGTCAAAGAAGAAGATACATGGAATATTTCCTTCAAAACCATGCAAGGTTTATATGAATGTTTAATTATGCCATTTTTCCTATGTAATGCACCAACTACATTTATGAGATTAATGATTGATGTACTGCACCCTTTTATATATTCATTTGTTATTGTCTATGTGGATGATGTATTAATATATAGTGCTACCTCAAAGGAGCATATTTCACATTTGACAGAAGTGATTGAAGCATTGAAGAAGCACCAACACCCATCAGATCTCAAGAAGTGTGAGTTTGTGCAGAAATCTTTGATGTATCTGGGGTATTTGATTGGTGGAGGAAAACTAAAGGTAGATCCTTCCAAGATGGATTCCATCATGAAATGGGCTCATTTTAAGCGACAGTAGCACCACTACACGACATAACAACAAGTGGAAAGAGTTTCGAGTGGGGAAAGGTAAACAAAGGGATTTAGAGGAGTTAAAGAAGAATATTAGTGAAGCACTAGTTCTGGAATTACCAAAATTTCAATGACCTTTTGAAGTGGAGAAAAAATGAGAGTGGGTATGATATATTATTTATCTTTATGCAGGGAAGAAATCTTGTATGTTACCCTTCTGTAGTTTCTCATGGGGAAATTCTTAGCTACCCTACATACAATAAGGAGCTCTATTCCATGGTGCAAGATGTGAAGAAGTGGAAGCATTAGCTAATGGGAAAGGAGATAGTAATCCACACAGATCACCAAGTGTTACAGTACTTGCAAGCCTAGAGTAAGCTATAATATACTAGGCACTACAAGCAGATGGGGTTTTTACAATAGTTCATTTTGTGGTCAAGTATAAGAAGGGAATAGAAAATAGGTTTGTCGACATGTTGTCAAGGCCACTCACATTTGATATCACAGCTTTGGGAACTCTTATGCACATGGATCCGTTCACCTATGATGTATATAGAGAGGCACATTCAGAGGATGAGGACTTCTATGAGGTGTATCAGCAGTTTCAGAGTCAGAGTCATATGCATGATGGCGACAACAATGTTTAGTACCTTGTCCAGGTTGGGTTACTCTACATGTTGGATAAGCTATGTGTTCCTAAAGGTGAGTGGTTTCTGCTGATTAGAGATGCTAACACCTCCAAGGTTACATTGCACTTCGGTGTATGGAATATCGTCACTAACTTGTAGAGGTATGTGTATTGGCCCAAGATGTAAGAGTAGGTAGCTAGGTTCATAAGAGGATGCATGAACTGTAGAAAGAACAATAATTAAATAATTACAACATCTTGTTAGGGTCCTATAAGTATAGGATTCATAATTTGGAATTGACTTATGATAGTCTTGTAAATATGTACATACCTTGCTTTCTGCAAGTTCTTTTCCCATATTTTGTAAAAAATAAAAAATAGAAAATCAAAAAGAGGGTAAAAGTCCTAAAATAAAATCAAAGAACTTAGAAAAAATAATATACCCCAAAGAAAAAAGAAATAAAACATGAAAGTGTGCAAGTCCAAATGCCACTACTTTTTACTTTGTTACTGATGATTATGGCAGAGTGTCAATAAATTCCATAATCCATGATGAGTTGAACTGTTCAATCTTGACTTGTCATGTTTCAATTTTATTGTTGTAGATAGTGAATAAAGATTAGTCAGACTGCTTAATCCTGACTAATTAGTAGATAGGTAGAGAATAATGAGGAGCTCATCATTTTAAACTGAGCCGTCGGATGATATAAGGTAGATTTAGATAGTTTTTATTTCTTTCAAAAGAATAAATGTTGAAGGTTGCTAGCTCAAATGCACCTACAAAATGGAAGAAAAAAATGTTAAACTAAAGTTGGGTAGGTAGAAAAAGGTGGGAAAATCATTGTAATATTCATTACTGGGAAAAAATAACTAATTTCCCATCCCCCTATAGTTATTCTGCATTCCAAACTTTTAGTCAAAGAGGCTCAGAGCATTTCTTTGACTTCTGTTGGGACTGGACCCAAGGCTCAATGACTGTTAAGTTAAAAGTGTTGAATTCCTATAATAATCCCTAATTATCATCATTTACCCTACATTCATCCATTGCACTTTCATAAGTAAAGACCTTTTACTTAATGAAAAACAAAATTCCCTTTTGATTAATTACTTCATTCATAAAAACATAAAAAAACCTCCAAAAATATTATATTCTAGGTCAAAGAGGTCAAATTAGAAATGATAAAGCTTTGCTTTTACATTATCACTTTACTTGGTCATATAATTATATTTTGGTGTTTTTCATTGTCCTTGGTCATATTAACTTCTAATTTATTTATTAAATCCCTATAAAACAAACCTTATCCTATTATTATAACCCCTTTTATCTAATTATCCCCAAAAACCCACTATTATAAGCTTTTTTGCCAAAGTTAATTACCCACATGTTTAAATAAAAAACCCCCAATAATATCCCCTTTGGCATAAAACTAACATTATGTAAATAATCCCGCCGCATATGGTTATTGGATCCCACAATGGTATAAAAATATATAATAAAATAAAACATATATGAACTACTCAGATGTATTCTAAACATTTGCAAATTAAAAATATTATCCGGAAGTTTACACTTTATCCTAATTTTTATAAAGGTCCACTCACGCCTTTGTAAAAAAATTGCCATCCATTTCGACCACACAAAATTAACCCATAGTTAAACAACCCGCCTCACGCGCATCCCTCCCATTTACTTACCATATATATGAAATTCGTTTTATATATATACAAACCCTTTTTAACCATATTTCCGCATATAAAAATTACCCTTTGGATATAAAACCTCGAATATAAATTCATATAATATAAAGGTTTATTTCATTAATCCATTGCCCAGCACATAAAGTCACCTTGAGTCCCACCCTACTTTTTAACCGCAACCCTTGAAATGATCCTAACCGTTCGCTCCTGTCCCAATGATCTAACGATGCAAAATCCATTTCGTGCTCACAAACCAATCCTTCATTCAAACGCAAAACGAGCACGAAATGGGTGGTTTTCCCATTTCCACCTCCGATGACGTGTCGCATTTTAATTCGATCATGTTCATTTTCCAAAAACCATTTACTGCCCAATATCAACAGGAAAACAACCAATGGTTTTTCGCATTCGAAAAACATAAATTCTCCACCGCTTTTTGATGAGACAGTTATTCAATGCATTAATGGCGACCAATGTCCAATATTAAAAAACCTTTAATAACACTGTTTGCATTGTTTATTCGTGCATTTGAACTGTAAAAGTACTATGCTTGACTGTTTTTAGCCGTTTCAAAGCCTTGTTTACCCATTTTCATTAAAAACCAAGATTTGACCATTGATTTTCATTTGAACACTGGGTAAACTGTTTGATGCACTAGTAAGCCGAACCAGAGCTCAAATTCAACAACAACGAATTGCAGAAACTCTTCCGACTACCAAAATACCTGCATTTAAGGTATTTTTCGACATTCCAACCTACAATTTCACAATTTAAACCTTGAGAGCTGAACCAATTAATATACTATCAGTAAAATTGTCCATCCTGTTGTGTCCAAAACACTTAAAAAAAGGGAAAACCCTTGCAATTTTTTCCCAAAAATTGTTGTTTACAAAAAGCCTCATATCAAAGCCAAATTCTCAGTCCAAAACCCCAGAAATATTAATTCCATGGCTCAAAAAGGTCTTAAAACCTACAGAATACCTGAAAAATCTCTTTTATAGTCATAGTCATTCAGAAAACCTATGTTTTATGCATTAAACCTATTGCCTGTGTCCCAAATTCTTAATTAAGCACTGAAGTACCCACTGTCATCATTTTTTCCTATAATATTGCTCAGTTACCCTCTGTTTCAACAAATTAACTATTGCAAACTGTGTAATATTTCTTTAGTTATCTCAAAATGACAAAGAAGCAAATGACACCTAACGCTGGAGGATCCAAGCCTATTAAACCTGGAGGATCTAAACCTCCCAATTCTGAAGCAACATAAGCCCTAAAATCTACTCCTGCAATCACTACAAAAACCACTGTGACCGTTAACCCCCTTCAGCCACAAGTGTCCAATGAAGAAATTATCCCTTTAATTGATTTGGATTATAAAATTGCAGACCCTCTAGTAGAATTCAACCTATTAGAAGTTCACAATTGGTGTCATGAAAAGTTCCTAGATAACGAAGACATGCCTCTCTAGGATACAAATTTACCCAAATATGTAGTCCCAGTAACACATCTTGGTCAAGACCTGGTAAGAATGTGCCAAAAGTACTATGTTCGAAACCAAAGATCAATTGTGAATGTTGATAGGGAAATTCTTCTTTCTATCATTGTAGAGTCTATCAATGAAATTTTGCAACTACAGTTTGAGCCTAGGGCAGTCCCCCTATCCATTGAAGCATTGACTCAATTATATTTAGGATTGGATTTCCCTAAGAGATTTATGATTTTTCATAATTTTATGCCTAGTCATGTGGACATTCCAAAGCTTAATCTTCCCTATTCCACTTCCAAGTTTCCTGAGGGTTCTAGGCATGTAATTTCAATGTTATCCTTCATATTAGGATACTTCACTGATGAATTTACTGATGAGTCCATCCTTGGGTTTTTATCCACTTTATCTCCTGGTGAGCCTCCTGCTGTGATCTTTGACTTTGCCAGGTTTATAGCTGATTCCATACACCATTAATTGACAAAGTTACCCACTTAAGGGGTATTCAAATATTCGTCCTATTTATTTCACTTGTTCTTATTCTCACAAGCTGATCACTTTCCAATAGCATTATAGAAAATGAATGTAGAGGGCTAGCCTCTATCAGTTGTATTTTGGACATCACTATTAAGAAAAGAAGGAAGTGAATACAACTACAGAGATTTTATAGATTTGTTCATTAGGCCATCTATGAATTTGCTACATAAATCAGAACAACCTAGGGTAAGTGAAGAAATGAAAAGGATATTACGACTATCAGAGGAATGCAAAATGGGAGAGTGGTACTTGTATTAGAAACACACTGAATTGAGAATCTTTGGAACCAATCTACTTCCATACAAATTACCTAAGTTTTTTACTATTAGAGTATTTTCTTTAGAGTATTTGAGATAGGTTTTGAATGTTGATGCCATCAATTTCATGGCTTCCAAAAATAAGACCCAGTTCAAATTAAAAAATCAGATTGGTCCTTTCATAGTGAATAATAGAGATGTTAATAAAGAGATAGAAAAAATATTGTTAGAGCTGAAATTTCAAGTGAGCTTCCCTTGGAATTTTGACCCCCAAGGTCTTTTAGGCAGTATAAGGGTCAAGTGTAAACTACCTCCTTTTATACATGAGCCAAAGCCTAATATTGAAAAGTTTGATAATCAGACAGAATGGGCAGAAAATACATTGGTAGATGCAACTGCAAATGAAAAACCAATAAGAAAAATGGATACCACACTTGTTGTGGTAACTCCTAAACAGGCAGAATATTCAAACAAAAGAGGCAGAGATGAGGGAGCCTATACAACAAAAGCTACTATAGAGACTAAGTTCAAGCTCATCTACAACAAAAGCCTCAAATTTGGTTCCATAGGGAAAGAGAAATTTATTGAGGTTGAAGATGCCAATGAACCAGAAGACAGCAATGATGAAGCCATTGAGATAATTAAAGAAACTTTAACAGAGATAGAAAGCGAACAAGCAACAGCTAAAAAATCAGACACTTAGATGATTGAAAGGCAGGTTAATATAGAAGCTTATTCTTCTCAAACAGTAAAAGAAAAAGATTTGGATATTAAAGAAGATATAAGAAAATCAAACAAAGGAATGAGGAAATCAAAAGTGAGATTTATTCTCAGTTTCTCAAAAAAAAGATAGGAAATCATAAAAAGTTGCTTACAACATTTCATTACTGCTCAAATAAAATGATCATGTCATATTTACAACCAACTACTTCAACTCCAAAAACAGTTGCTAACTACAAAATGGTTGAATTTGAAGTAGATATTGAAAAGGTACATGAAATGGATCAAATAGAATTTCACAGACATAGTTCTGAGATGCTATATTCTACTATGGTGACAAAAGCCATGAGTGTGACAAATTTGCAGAATACCATTATCAACAGACAAGACCAAATGAAACTTGAAAAAGGCTCTTTGTATGCCAAAGATTTAAGGATCAAGGCATTAGAAGATTTAATTTTACAAATAGGAGTTGACCCATCAAATGTACAAGCTATTGAAGTATTGATCAAGAAGAAAAATGATGATATTGTCGCTTTAAGGAAACAGTTAAAACTTCCTCAAAGTGAGCACCGACAGAGTAAGGAGATACTTCAAGAACATAAAGAAAAATATGATTTGATGCAGTTGATAATAAAGCTAACTGCCCAAATCAAAGACATGGAAAGTCAAATGGATATACTTATAAAAGAAAAAAGAAACTATGAAAGAAACTGATACTTCCCCCATTCCTACAGTCATACCTATTGTTACTGCTACTATTCCTTCTACACTGGGAGAAAATTTAGCACCAAAAGAGCCACTGGAAACTGCAGTGTTAGTGCAATCAGCTACTACCTTCAATACAGAATCTTCAACATCACAGGTGCAACAGACAAATGATGCAGGGCAGATAGTGAAAGAAATGGAGGAAATGTCTCTGAAAAATAATGAAATTAATAGTTTGAAGAAAATGATTTAGAATATGGAAGTTTCTAACAAAGCGACATTAATTGATGCCAACAATTATGAGCAAAAGGCCAAGAGACTGGAAGAGCAAGTCAAAAGCCTTCAAAAAGACTTGAGTTTTACTGCACAAGTTTCTTATATAAGAAATTACCTATGGACCAATATAATTGAGGCTATACATCTTCAGTGGCCATCAATCCAGATGATATATGAATGGAGAGACCTCCTTCTAGCAGCTCAAGTTGAAATACAAAATACAACAAAAGAATTAGCAGATAAACCAACACAGGCATTAAAGCTAATCACTTTCTTCAACAGTAAAAACAGGACAGAGCTAGAAGAATTGAAAATACAGGATAGGATAGAGACAATATTGCAAATCAAGAAAGTACTGACAAAGAAAACTCTGATGAACAATTTGAAAAAAAATGTGATGCCATGAATTTTTCTATTACCAAGTTTATAGCCAAGTACACTATGCTAAGACAAGTTGGTGTACCAGATATTCAAGTCTTCAATGAGAATTTGATGGACCAGAAGGAATATGACAAAAAGATAAGGGATCATGCCAAAGAACAGGTCAACAAGCCATTGCCACAGGGCTCTCCAATAGGGAAATTTGTTCTCCAGTATATTGAAGACTTATTTTTCCTTCAACATGAAATCAAGCATATGTTTGTTATCAAACCAAATTTTTCCAAGTATACTAATGCTGATGAGAACTTCAGAAAACTCAAAACTGTAAAAATACTAGATGTTGAACAATGGAAAAATTTTATAGATTTGCTGTAGCAACAAAGAAGCAAAACAGTGAAAGAAAGTGCAGGTGAAACATTCAATCTAAGAAGAAAACAATAAAACAATTATTTGATTTTTTACTCCTGAGAAGTCTCTTTTCACGGCAGTTAAAGGTTAAAATATCAGTTAAAAGAGTATTAGGGTGAACAACAGAGTCAAAGTGTATCAGAGAGAAAAGCAACAGCAAGATGATTTTGACTACTGTAATTTCCCTTTTTACAGCAGTAAAATTATAAATAAGCATCTTGAAAGAACACGAGAGATGAAGTACAGTGTTAAAGAGTATAAGTGGAAAGAGTATCAGTTAAGTCATGTTCCAAAGATATTTTTCAAAGTGCCAGCAAGCATGGACAACTATTCAACGAACATTTTTTGTTAGATAAGATTAGTTCTATATTTTCTAGATAAGATTACAACTTGCTAAAGTTTTTAAGCAGCTATCCCTCTTAATGTGTAAAGATATTTTATATTTCCTAGAGTTATTCCTAGACCTCTCTAGGATATTTTTAATAAAAGTTTGTATAAATACTTCAGTTTGTGAAGTGTTTAGTCTGGAATAAAATTGCTAAGAACATTATAGACATTTTGTTGGTATGTTGGAGGCTCACATGTGTTGATTTCAAAGCAGCAATCTAGACAATAGCCAATTGGGCTTCATAATTTAGGATTCATGCGATACTTTGAAGAGTAAAGTACCTTCTTACTGTCATTGTTTCCATTCTGAGTTACATACAATTTCATATATGTTGTTCAATCTTAATGATTAATTAGGAGTATTACTTCTGGACTAGTGTAAAAACTCCCTGTCTTAACTACTTAATCATTCAAATGTTTTATGTTGATTTCCAGATTTAGGAATTCGTAACTGCTCCTAGTCCCATTTGACCCCTACCTCCTTCCTCTTTTTCTAGATCAAAGGATCCTTCATTTCCCTTTATCTCGAAGCAAGCCATTTCATAAAAACAATCCATCCAAATCTCTGAGGGTTATCTACCTTGCCCTGAATACATTAGCATCTTTTTGGCCTTTCCTTCTAGTTTTTCTTGCTAGACTTTGACTCCATAGCCCAATGGACTAGTAGATCCCTCTTTAATTTGTCTTTAAGTAATATTATTTTCCACCAAACATTTCAAAATCAAAACCAATTGTTCTATCATAACTAGCCTAAAACATTAAACAAAAACAAAGTTAAATCATAAAGAGAGAGCCCTCTTTGAAATTTAGGAAGGCTAGATCCTAAATTTCCAAAGTAGGTTTGTGGTTACCCCTAGTTTTCTTAAACTAAAAACCAAAATCCCACAATCTTTAAAAATTACTCGAGTGATAACACATCCAACTTAGAAACTCAATGAGTATGTTTGGAGATATCTTGTCACCAATTGGGTCTAAAATGCCCAAATAGACAATTTAAAATTTTCAAAATGGAACTCTAAAAATTACTTATCATGACTTGCTCCTACAATGACTCAACAAGGTTCAGGGGAGGATTTTATCAATGTTGTACCAGCAAGCCCAACAATAAGAAATAGGTTCTATATCATCCCTTAATTGTGCTGACTTATCCTTAGGAAAGAATTTCCATCGACCTTTTGGTAGGTTTACTAAAGACGAGGAAGGGACATGATTACCTGTTCTTGGTAGTTGATAGGTTCAGTAAGATGTGTGTTCTGATGCCCTGGAAAAAGAGCATCAATAGGTAAGAAGCAACAAAATTGTTCTTTAGACAAGTGTGGCTACACTTTGGGATACCGAGGATCATTTTAGATTGGGATACAATATTTCTTAGTGCATTTTGGTCTACAGTGTGGGAGAAGATAGATACAAAGTTGAAGAGATATAGAACATTCCATCCACAAATAGATGGGCAAACACAAGTGGTCAATGAGAATTTGGTGTAGCTTATTAGGGGATATAATCATAAGAATCTGAAGACCTGGGGTGAAAATCTAGTATAATAGAGTAATCCAAACTTGTACAAGAAATTCCCCATTCGATATTTGTTTTGGATATTTTCCACCTTCACATTTGGATATTACATATGGGCAGTAAGGAAGAGTGAGGGAAAATCTTATCGGAGATTATTTTAGGGCTGAAAATTTTATAGAAAAGATCATGAAAATCGATCTGCAGGTACATGAAACACCGCAAAATTCGCAGGACAAGTATAAGGAAAGGCATGATCAACACATAATAGAGAATTCATTCAAGGTGGGAGAGAGAGTATGGTTATAGTTGAACAAGGACAGGCTATAGGGGCCTGGTAAGAAAATCAAGGCTATACGGTGTCGTCCCTTTGAGATACTAGAAAAAGTGGGTGATAATTCCCATCGACTCAGTTTAACACCATATATCCACATTTACTCATTGGTGAATGTATGGATTTTGAAACTCTATGATCCTTCCATGCTAGATGAGGAGGAGGAATAGGTCCTACCTTGTGTGGAGGATTTGGAACAAGAGGCTCGAACATAGTTAATAGAAGATACAGTTTTGCAGAAGTGGTCCAGGACTACAAGAGAGGGCCAGCATGACCTTTGGAAAATTGGGTAGAAGGGACAACTTCCAGGAAATGCTAAATGGAACACCAAAGAGAAGGTGGATGAAAAAATTCCTCACCTCATTCAGTAAAATTTTTTTGGGACCAAACACCTCCCAAAATGGGGAGGTTTGATCCATATTGGATCATTGTATTATTTTTCATCCATCTTGATACAATTGGAGTGGAAAAAGTAGAGGAATCATCTCATGGGATCGTTTTTACTAGCCGGACCCAATATGGAAAAATAGGGTTTGAAACCTTATGGGAGAATTTTGAGGCATCAAACAATGTTTTTTGGGAGCGAAACTTTTCTGCCCAGAGTGACACATTTTCACATTATTCTAAAGATAGATACCTTTCCAAAGGTGCAAGAATTGCATCAATCAGAAGTGCAAGAATGACATGGAAGGTCTAGTAGTGAATGAAAGGTGGTGATATGTCTTATTAATGGTATATGGATAACATATTGATGAACACTTCAGTATAATGGACCCCAACACTATGTTGGTTATTATCTATGAATTGTTTGTTAATTTGAATGACTATAGTAAGTTCATTTTAGCCAAAAATGTTATAAAACTATAAATATTTCCTAATGTGTAGGATGGGAAAAATATTAATTCAAATTGACAATCTTTTGATTATCTAAAATATTACTAAAAGAGGAGGTAAGTTGTTGTTGGTGAAAGCCATGTTATATTTGAAAGCAATGGCCTTCACAAATTTCAATCCTTCAAGAATAATGGGATCATTGTTGTTATTCAAATAGTAAAAAATGAATTTCTAGATTATTGGTCATAATATAAGTTGTACTATATATTCCTTAATATAAATTATACTAAATGAATTACATTTAAAATAAGTGAGTTAATTGAGAAATATTTTAAATCTAGTTATAAGTATTTATCACTTTAATGTAATAAATATTAAGGAAAACATATCCATGTTATACTAAAGCAAGGCGCAAGAAAATGGGGTCGAGGTACTTAGCCTTTGAGGCATGTCTTTATAAATAAATCTAATAGGAGTGAAACTATTCACAACTACTTCCATTATGAATAAAGTTCTCTCAAAAAGTATCATTAACTTTAAGTTATTCAAGTATTCCATGAACATTGGTTTAACAATATATGTATAAATGGTTTTTCTCAACCTATATTAACTATAGAGATGAGATACAATGTTTGAATGTATGCTAGTGCATGTTTTAGCATCTAGCAAAACCATAATTCTAAATCTATTTATTCTTGGTGTTGTTTAACAAAATAAATTAAACATGTGTTCATTACAACATCATTAATTGCATTTATGTCATCCACATTATTGTATACTCCCAAAATTATTATACAAAATCATTTAGCTAATGTTCATTTGATTCTCTAAAAAAATGATGTTCATGGAAAGCCCATAAAATAGTGAACTATTAATAAATTTTTAAATTAAATTGTTTTTTTTTCTTATTCAAATTCCAAAACTTTTGAAATATAAAATATAAAATCAATTTTACCAATCTCAATATTTTTTCAGTTTAATGTAAATGTATTTTATGATAGAAAAGGTGGTCGAAAGGATTAGCCGCACTTCACTGTGGTTATGAAGTGGACACATCCATTTTTTTTAAGTTTATAAGTATTTATAATTAAATTATTTTTAGGAAATATTAGAATTTTAAAATAAATAATTATAATAATATATTTTTAAAATTATTTTGGATAAAGTTTATGAAGATAAAATAGATAGCCATAGAGTGTTATTTTAATATATTTTATAATGAAAATGTTATATATTAAAAATCACAATTAAATTAATAAAGATCTAACTATAGCATTCTGATTACAAGTTACGATTTTCTGTGAATTGATATAAAAAGTGAAAAAAACAATTCCTTATTCTAATAATAATAATGGTATGTAAGTTAGGGTATTTACGTTTATATTCTTATTTGTTAAAGTTCATATAAATAATAATAGATAATAATTCAGTAAGTATATTTGTTTATGTTTTACTTCATTAATTTTTTATATGTAAATATTTTTGTAAATTATAATGGAAAATAACTTATATAAAATAATCCCATTAAATAAATATTAAAAATAAATATAAATATAAAATTTTAAATAATATTAAAAATATTTAATTTATAAAATTAAATATTATAATTTCCATTTATCAACAGCTAAATTTATGGCTAATAAATTACTACATTTACAGGAATTAATAATCAATTGAAAATTACACACAATTCATCACTCCCAAGATATTCTTCATAATTAAATACATTAGCATCATTCTTTTAAAAAACAAACAGAGACCAGTCAACAACATTTCAACTAGATCAACATCATTCTATATAAAACCAAAAAATCCGCTGGCATTCTATATCGATTTGCATTTAATTTCTAACCATCCCCAGTCACGATAAACCCTAAAAATCCCAGAGATAAATCTAGTATTGGACAAGAAAAGATGCCATTGCCATGTTATCATCATCCACTGCTATTCCACGATACCACTTCTGAACAGCGTCGTAGTGGGCCGGTAAATTTTGTTGGATGGTATCCAAAATAAAGCATAGCTGAGGAAAACCCTCGCTCCGCTTTTCAGCAACGTAGAGGATGGCGTCCTCCAGAGTTCCGCAGTGCCGCAAGATTTCGTTAGGACGCCGATCCACGTGGTCGCGGTCAATTCCGATGCTTGCGAGGGCAGCTGCGTCGTTATTCTGCTCGCGCTGCACAAGCTGAACCCTACATCTATGAAATCTGCGTTGGAGATCTAACACTGTGTTGAAATACCTTGTGAGCCTCTCATAATGATTGAACTGGTACAGCCCGTTCACCTGCCACACACAATCCATTCATTTACATACCTTACACTACAGTTACCAAGCCCTCAAAAGCAAAAATGCAGTTACCTGGTTGCAAACGACGTCACTATCTCCATACGCCACAATATCTGTAATACCGTTAGCGAGAGCATGTTGAAGCCCCGCAATGAGGGCCTTGTATTTGGCTACGTTACCAGTCAATTCGAACCCCAGAAGACTGGAAAATCTCTCTATCTCTCGCCCGTTACCATCTCTGAGCACGAAGCCAATGCCCGCAGTGCCAGGTTTGCCTCTGCAGGCTCCATCGAAATGTAGTGTGGCTGGAGGATTTACGATCTCTGCCATCCGACCCCACCCAGGCGTTCCTTTTTCGTCTGAGATATTTTGTGAAAATGGGTATGGACGAGAATGCACCAGTACAGAGGCCTGCCTAAATAATAACTACATCCAATAGCGTTTACTCTTCCCAACGGCCTAGAATCGAGGAGACCAAAAGTCTGCAGCAAGTCTATTCACATTCCACAAAGAAAGCTCACATTCCACAAAGAAAGCACCAACTAATCCGAGATATGGAGGAGCCACACATGGAGCAGTATGGAAATTTTTAATTTGTAAACAATTTTTCTTCATACTACATACCCAATATTTTATTTTATGGGTTGATATCAAATTTTTTAATTAATTAATTTTAAATTAATTAAAAGAACACAAATAAATTTTAATTTTTGATTTGTGAGTATTATTATGAATATTTTATTTCAAATAATATCATATATTTGGGAATATTAACATTTGAAAACGTCACATATCTATTTCTCAATCAAATTATTAAAAATATACAAATTTCCTATTGAGAATATTTACGTCTAAAAACCTCACAATATTTCTCACTCAAATTATTAAAAATACAGAAATTTCCTATTAATAAATTAAATTATTTATCAAACATTAAACCCCTTAAGTCAACCAAATATACAATGATTTTTTTAGCAGACTCCCCAAGTTGAAAACATTTATGATCTCCTGATCATCTGATTTTATAAGCTGATGAAAACCTCTAGGGTCCCAAACATTAGTTTGTAATTGTCCAAATGCTCTGCACCTTTGTTGTTATTGTATGTTTGTTATCTTCTTCTGGTTCATTTTCCTTCCTTCAATCAGCTTCAAAATCTGATTGATCATCCTTTCTGGTGTTAGTTTTCTCCATCTGAACTGCTTCATCATTAAATTCCACAGTTCTTCAATCACAGAATCAATTTCTGTTGTTCCCTGATTTCTTTCATTAACATCTTCTTCTGTAATTTTCATTTGCTTCTTTTTATCTTCAAAATTACTTTCAAGAATTAAATTGTTTGTCATCTTTTTGACTGCATCCTCATCCACCTTTTCTTCTATGTTAGCCAATACATCAAAAACTTGGCAACTAACACATATTTATGTCCCAATCAAAGCTTGAGTCACTCCTTCATTTCCGACTGCAATCACACTCTCATACTCATGTTCTTTCAGAAATACTCCAGCTACTCAATTTATCATCGACACCTCACAAGTACATCATCATGATGCTATTTATAGTTTTCAATATGTTCTTCTTCTTTCTTAACATCTTTCAGTAGTTGTCCTTCCTCTTCATTCAGTCCTATGACTGCCTTCTCTTTTTCCTAAGACAAATCTACTTCACCTCCCTCTTCAACACACTTTTCATTACTATCTTTCTGTAGGCCCTCTTCAAGGGCTATCCTTGTCTCGTCTTCTGCGTTAACATTCTCCTAAAAGTGTTCTTCATTAACAACATTAGTCAAATTTATTGGCTTACCTCTCTAAGAAAGTGTTCCTTCACTCTTCATTAGAATAAGATTATGATCTTCCATCTCCATGACAACTTCAGATGACTGTCTTCTCCCATGAAGTAACTCATCAATAAACTCCTTCTGCTGCAACCATTCAAAACCTTCCTCATCTGAGAGGTTTTCTTCATCATATTTTACTTCAAGATCTTCATCCATCCCGAATACATCTTCAAAAGGTTTCCTATCTCCTACAATACCTATAATCATACACAAATGATCAGTTTTAAAAACATAAGACCTTGTGGTCTTACTAGATGCTTCAACCATCAGGTCTTCTTGCTGCTCTAAATCCTTCATATGATTCAGAATATCCTCTGTACATTTCTCCTTTGTATCTTCATTTCTTTCAAAAAACAATGGACCATGTTCTCGTTCACATACCAAAACTTCCTCCTCATACTCATTTTCTCTGAGTAACTCTTCCTTTAGTTGAGCATTCAATTGATGCTCCCAATTAACTCGCAATCTATGCCATTTGACTTTTCTTTTCATAATCCACCCATACATCTAGTCTTCCTTATTCCTCTTTAAGATCTCCATCAATAACTCAATATGGAATTTTATCTCAGCTTTCTCTCTATCAATATCTTCTTGACTCTTTCTCATGTCATTTTCCTTGACATCTTCCCTCTCCTTCCTATGGATTCTCTCTGAAACTCTGCAATGACTATCGACAACTGTCTTCTCCTCCTCTGTGAACTCCATCTGTTCACTTGTGGACTGCATTCCATCCCCTTTTCAGTAAGCCTTCATACTTTACATCCAACAATGAAAACTCTCTCTCTGCACTTGACCTCTTGGTATCTTTCGGTTCTCTATCTTGCAACCATATTCTGAGCAACTCTCTTTCTCCACTTTTCTTCTGCAACTTAAATCCACTTTTCTTGAAAACACTCTTGTCCTCCTTGTTAAACCTTTAGCTGGAACGTTTAGGTTCTTCGCCACTTTCCTTTAGAGTATCCACTCACTCTGTCTTCAAGAACACAACTGGTTCTTCTTCTTATAGCTCCTCTTGTTGTTCTTTTGCTAAGATATTCCCTCTTTATCTGCAACCTGACATCTGCAAACACATCTTTAAAACTAGAGTTATCACAAAAATATACCTGCAAGATATTTTCATGATCACGTCTCTTCCTTATTCAAAATTTGAATGGGTCACCTTCTATTTTATTCACATTTCACATGCTTTGTTCTCCTTGATTCAAGTTCTACAAATCTAAATCTCCTCTGCACAAATTCACTATGCAGTTCTTCTTCCATGAGCGAAAAAACTTAACTAGCAAGAATCATCTTGCTTTGATACCAACTGATGACCTACCAGGTTTATGACTCCATAATAGGTAGCTTTAAAACACTAGGTGACACTATAAGTCTCAAAATAGAGACTTCAACCCTTCAAATCTCTAACTATTTCATTAAATTGACCTCATATCAATTACATAAACATGGAAGGATTAGTTTTCAGAGTTTTTCGCTATATGGAATACTTGGGCACGATAAAATGAACACATGATCATGTCAAACCTTTGTGCCTCAAAACCCATGTGCTCGTTTACCTTCAGGACAACCTCAAGTATGAGAATCGTGTAGTTGAGAACAAGTACCCAACTATTGGAATATGAATAGGAACTAAACTTATGTATTAGGAACTGAGCCACTGAATTAGGAACAAAACACTCTCTTTGGTTGCGTCGATGGTTACCATTAACCTGTCATCTCCACTTCAATCTAAAATCATGCCTTTCAAACCAAGGTCACATTCAATCTCTATTATAACCCTTACTAAAATCTGTGGAAATTAAATTATGTTCCAATTAAACTTTGTGCAAGAGATTTTGACTTACCTCTATGCACAAACCAACAATCTTGAATAGAGCCTCAATCCACCTCCTAATTAGACCTCGAACAAGACTTCAGTCCACATCTAATATGATCTGCATCCTCACTAGTTACAACCTTGTCATCAACATGCAATTTTTGGCACTTTAAACATGTTCTATTTGATTTAAATCTATAAAGAATTTAATCATTGCATGAAAAGAGAGCGCAAGATTTGTCTGTTTGTAACTTCACACAGCTTGCCATGACTCATCTACAAAGACCACAATCTAAAAATCAAACTTTCATCGCCGGAGCTTGTCGAACTGCATACCTAGTCCTTGAGCAATGAATTCTCTTCGATTCACATTCTACACCCAAAAAACAATGGCTTAACTCTGTTCCTCGACAAATAGGAAATGGAATTGTGGTCTACAACAATGTTTGGAATCTATGCACAACTCTAATTTCATTTACAACAAATCTCCAACATCCTTGATTGTATACAAGATTTCTCTCATGCAACAACAATTTCACTTGGATATGAATGCATTCAATAGGTCTCGACTTCTGTTATTCACTAATTACGCCGATAGGCATATCCCCCTATCGGAGGTAGGCTCTTTTGTGATTAGGCTAATTAATTTTTTCGATCTGATGGTCTAGATTGAAAGATGTCGGTATATTCTGGTCGTCGCCACTCAATCCATGGATGAAATCTACCCCACTAACTTCCTTGCATATCTAAATCACGTGTTTAAACCGTACTTAAATTAATTTTTTACAAATCTGGATTAAAAATTTACTGTGCCATTTGCTAACTGCCACCTATCAAATTAAGAAATCCTCCCATCCCATAACCACCACGTTGATGGGCACGTTGCTGATTACAAGCTGTGCTTGTCTCTGATGTGTGGGGATCTCCCATAACCATGTTGATGGGCACGTTGCTCATTACAAGACTGCTTGTCTCCTCGTAGACATGTGGCGATGGAAACGGATACGGGGAATTTAACAGTCGCATGAAGTGGGGAGTGGGAGGAGAAGCGCAATGCTCATGCAATAAGCATTGTCGTTCCATTGTAGCAGTTCGTGCAGATTCCATAATCCTATGGCGTGGTTTTGCCACTTGGAGGCTGATCCGCCATGGTATGGTGGTGGGCAAGTCGGAGCACAATGCTCATGCAATAAGCATTGTGCTGAGGGCTTCTTTTCTCTTCCAGTAGAAGAGAAGATGCAATACGGCATACATGCAGGGCAGTTCGTAGGATATGGAAATGGGAATTTTATCAACGATGACCCCTTGATGGACTGGAGAGAACTATACGTCACGACATTCTCCCCAGCTCGGGATGTTCAAAGCTGGCCTACAAAGGCAGTTCAATTCAGGTGTGCATTTCTTTGGTTTATGTACTTTATCGAGTTGATGTAGGAACTGTTACATGATTATATATTTTATATATTTCATGCTCGAACT
>CM076577.1:1449763109-1449850881 GCA_034641835.2 Pinus albicaulis | reverse complement strand
CCAAGTTCGAATCCCACTAGCTCCAACTGTGCAATTCTCATTGGAAATATCCTCCAATTCTTGTGCAAATATCATGCACAACTAATGTCACAACTAATAGCAAACTGGCTCTTTCACCTATCTCTTCCATTGGTCTTCACTGAACTGTCCATGCACTGGTGTTAACTGATGTGTTCTTTAGTTGAATAATGAGTTAATAATTAGTGAATGAATTAATAATTAATTCACACCACTCATCTCTAGTGTATTATCCAGTTAAACTAAATACAACTAGTTCAACTAAGTTAAACCAAACACAACTCCATCAACTCCTAAATCAACTCCACCAAAACTCTGCCACATGAGTCTAACTGAAGTCAACCATGCAATAGCTCAACCA
Source organism: Pinus albicaulis (assembly GCA_034641835.2). Taxonomy (NCBI): domain Eukaryota; kingdom Viridiplantae; phylum Streptophyta; class Pinopsida; order Pinales; family Pinaceae; genus Pinus; species Pinus albicaulis. Next base: position 1,449,850,502 of record CM076577.1, on the reverse strand, counting down.
AACCCCTAGGAATAGCGTAATTCCTTCTGTCAGCTGCATGGGCCACATCCGTAGCTCAAACTGAAGTGCTCCAAGAGAATAAGATAATGTTTATAGTCCAAATATTATTAAGAGCTAATAATATTTGACTGTTCTATTTTTAGCTCAGCAGTCTAAAAATAGATCCGCCCAATGTCTAAAAATAGAGGTCCATATATTTTTACCAACTCGACCAATCATCCAAGAATAGCATCCTGCAACTCCTAGACCATGCTCCATATGTCTAAAAATAGACATAGTCTAAAAATAGACTTTGCGCCAAAACTAACCTGCGGGCCCACTTAGTGAAGGCGACTTCATTTCACTAAGCTCCATCATCTTATTGCATTTTCAACAAAGACCAATTTTATCCTAAGTAAAATTGCTTTCACCATGTGAAATAACATTTGTTTATATTTCTTGGTCATATTTAACCCAAAAAAAGGAAATTAATTAAATAAATCATTATTTATTTGATTATTTCCTAGGAATAAGTTATTTAAATCATTATTTAAATATTATTCCTAGTTAAATTTGACTAAATTATTTTTAAATAATTAAATAATCATTATTTATTTAATTATATTCCCACCATCTCCTAAAATAATAAATAAATCATTTATTTATTTATTGTTTATAAATAAAGGAATTGACCCAAGTAAAAAGACCTTTTCCCTCCAACAAATATATAATATAAATATTCTAAAGGGTGGTTCTAATTTGATTAATAATATTTTATTCATACACCAAGTTCTAGATAACCCTAATATTTTGTTATAAATAGAAGGGTTTTCCCCATTCATTAGTCACCTCCATTGCATTAGATCACTCTGGATCTACTCTTGGTCACCTTTTCCATTTTTTGTCTTGTGAGCTCCCAATGAGTTCTATGCTTGTCTGGGTTTTCTACATCAACAAGAGAGAGGAATTTTAGATCTGAAATGCTGAGGACTTTCAAGAACCCATCCCATTGAGGAGAACTAGAAAACACTTTTCTTGTTTTCCTCTCAGGTGCCCCTTTTTAATATAATATAAAAATTCTTTCAAATACATTGTTCTTGTCTTGTCTATTGGATCCATGGAGCCATATTTTACTTTATCTGCTTAATGTCTTTTATGCTTAGATCTGGATTTGTGCAGCATTTTTTGGATCATCTAATTGCAAATTTAAAGATGTTTGGCATCCATAATCGATTTTAGGGCTATTTTTTATGCATAGCTAAAGTGATATTTTACGTAGCTAAAGTGTTAGGAGCAAATCGTATGACCGAAGAATGTTGTAAGAACTGAATCACTAGACATCAAGAGGGAAGTGAGAGAGAGGAATGTAAGGTAGTATAATGTGCTAAAGGACTAGACCCTGAGGAGACAAGACTTACAGGTGCAACAAGTCTCTAGTTTATGACGTGGTACCTGTGCTAAAGGCGGTGGGGGAGGCATACCTATGCCTACCGAGACAAAGTACAAAGAATAGGGAGGCATACCTATGCCTACCGAGACAAAGTTCAATCTTTAACGCGCGGGAAAGCGGTTTTTAGGGCCCGTACCAAAGACACGTGGTGTGTTTTCAATGGAATCGTTGGCGTTTGGTTTAAAACCGCCAGCTCAATGAAAGTGGTGTGGGATTTACCACCGGTTTTGGCAATTCATACAAGCGCGGGGACCACCACATAAAACAAATGCCGCTCCGTTGATTGAACTCGATCGGACGGCTGCTATTGCACCCGATAACATATTTTGTTAAGCTCTTTTTACTTCTGGCCTTTGGTTTTCGGGCTCAGGTCATGTGATGACGACAGGAAATGGGCTAAGGCCCTGGGGCTTCGGCTCAATATAATTTTAATGGTGGGTTTTCAGCCTTTTAATAATGTATTTTGCAGCCCGAAAAGATGGTGGTAGATGTGATATGAGGGTTTTAGGCCATGAAAGGGTTTCAAAAGGCCACAAGATGGAATTCGGTGGCCAAAAATTGAATGGGAGCTAATATGTACAACATCAGCTCCATCTGTGGACGGCATGTTCGTCCTCGGGCATGTCAAGAACAAGTAGACCACTGAATATCTCTGTATGAACATTCTTTTTTCTCAATTCCTCTATGCTTCTTCCTCAGGTAATCGCCAGCACCCTTTCTTTATGAGAATAAAAAACTAAAACAACTTATATACAATATAATACAATAAGGAATTCCCAACCTGGGTCAGAATTGAAAGTATGACTTGAGGAATTGGCCATTCACAGGAGCGTCCAACTGATCACCCTGTAGGTTTTCTAACATGAAAGTATTATTTCTCCCTTGATTCACGATTTTGAATGGACCAAACCACAACGGATCAAATTTAACATGCTTGCCTTTCTCTGCTCTTCGGATGTCCCATCTAAGAACCAGGTCTCCAATTTGAAAGTTCCTGTCTTTCGCATGTCGATCAAATACATTCTTCATTTTCTCCTGATATTCTATCAATCTCTGATCTACCTGGTTCCGTGTTTCCTCCAATTCTACCAGCTGATTAATCCTCCTAACCATGTCATCTGGTTCTTCTTGATTTTCCTGCATAAAACGTGCTACCGGCAATGCCAATTGCACAGGAAACACAGCGGCTCGGCCATATACCAGCTCGTAGGGAGATTTTCCTGTGGCTCTCTTGCTGGTTATCCTATTCGCCCACAGAGCAAATTTTAATTGAGAGTCCCAATTCTTCTGATTCTCACTGATTGTTTTCTTCAAGGCCCTCACCAGGGTTTTATTAGAAGACTTTGCTAAGCCATTTCCCTGTGGATAGTATGCTGTGGAGTGAGTCAATAGGATGTTATATCTTTGGCAAAAATTTACAAACCTGGCAGACTTGAAAGCCTGTGCATTATCAGTTACAATTCTAGCAGGACAGCCAAACCTAGATATGATATTATCTTCTATAAAAACCAGCCCTCAAGATTTTATGAGTTGTAGCCCTCCAGCTGTAATGTCCTCCACAAATTCCTCCATGAAATTCTGTCATTACATTCTGCACTTCATTTTCTGTGAGACATAACATTAATATACCTGAAGAGTCTCTCCAATATAGTTGTCCATTAGCAATTACATATTTCTGTGATTTCATTCTTACAGCTCTGTATTTTATCTTATCACAACTTGGAGGACAGCTAAGTGTTAAAATATATTCAACTATTTCTTTATACCAAGGACTAGTTAGATATTTCATATGTATCTTTTGAGTGGCCATCTCTAGTCCTTGATGTTCTTCTACTTTCTCTGATTCTTCATTTGCTAACATGGATAGATTGATGCCTAAGGCCTGATGATTTGATTCAGATAACATCTTAGCAAGTCCCTGTCCTTTAATCAACTTGGTAGGCCTTATGTCCAAATCATACTCTTGTATTTTTGCAATCCATCTTCCTCTTTTACCTTCGCTATCTCCCTGAACAAGAATGTCTTTGATAGCTGCTGTGGGGACATAGGTAGTAATGTGAGATTGCAAAACATATATTCTAAAAGCTTTAAGGGACTTTACCAGGGCATATGCCTGCTTCTCCAATATATTATATTTCAATTCAACATCATAAAGCACTTGACTGAAGAAAGCTATAGGTTGTTCATATCCCTCTTCATTTTTTTGCAATAATACTCCAGCTATTGTATGGGGTGAAGCAAATGAAAATATCATAAATGGTTTTGTGTAGTCTGGTCTAGCTAGCATAGGAGCTTCAGCAAATGCCTGTTTTATCCTTGTGAATGCATCTCTAGACTCCTGGGACCATTTTACTTCATTCTCCTTCTTCAACATATCAGTTATATGCCTAACTATCTCTACATAGTTAGGAATGAACCTTCTCAAAAAATTGATTCGACCTAAAAACACCTATACTTCCTTCTTATTCATAGGTAAGGGAATACTTTTTATTACTTCAACTCTCTTAGGGTCAATTTTCACACCATCTTTAGTTACAATGTGCCCTAAGAGTTTTCCCTCATCTAATGCAAACAAATATTTTTGAGGATTGAGGGATAGGCCATAACTTCTGCATTTTTCAAAAGTTCTTCTTAAATGCTCAATATGCTCACCATCATTCTTTGAAAAAACTGTGATGTCATCAAGATATACCACCAAAAACTTGTCCCACTCCCCAACAAAGGCTATGTCCATTGCCCTCTGAAAAGTAGCTCCTGCATTAATTAGTCCAAATGGCATCCTGGCATACATAAAGGTTCCCCATGGTGTAGTGAACGCAATTTTCTTCTGATATTCTGGAAGTACAGCCACCTGATTGTAGCCAGAAAAAACATCCATTATTGACATTCTAGATTCTCCCACTACTTTCTGCAGGATGTGGTCCATCTTGGGCAGTGGGTAGTTATCCTTCAAAGATGCTCTGTTTAAATTTCTAAAATCTACACATAGCCTTATTTCTCCATTCTTCTTTTGAACAGGGACCAAATTTGCTACCCATTCAGAGTACCTCAATGGTACAATTATTTTAGCCTTCAAAAAATTCTTTATTTCTTTTTCAATTGAGGGGAGCAACAAGGGGTTTATCTATCTGAGCTTCTACTTATAAGGCTTTGCATCTTCCCTTAGTGGAATCTTATGCTGCATTATACTGATATCAAAAGTTTTAAGGTACTTGTAGGACCATGCAAATACATTTTTATAGGTTTGAAACAACTTCAAATATTTTCCTTTATAATCTTCTGGGACCCTTTTAGATAATTTGACGATCTTGGGATCAACATAAGTACCCATATTTAAATCTCCCACTTGATCTTCTTCTATCACTTTGTTTGGCTGCAATGGAATATCATCTTTGTTAAATAATCTTTCTAGAGGCACCATACCTCTAGGTATAACATTTCCTTTCAGCTGCAACACCTTATTACCTGCTATCCTTTCTTCCCATCGGTTTTCTACAATATTTCCAACTTCTTCCTCCTCATTATCATCAATCTCCATATTGGAGACTTCTCCCACTGTCTCCATGAATCTCTTCATCTGTTCATCATCTTCAAATACCTTCCAATGCTTTATATTATCTGGAATAGATGGTATGTGACGCACCTCCACTTCGTATCTTAAAAGTGGATTCTGAGGAGGACGGCATGTGCTGGCAGCCACAGCAAGAGAATATGCTATTCTGTTTTTCTCCCGGGGCATGAACTGTATGTCAAATGCTGAGAAGAAATTTTCTATCATGTCCCACACTTCATTTCTATAAGCTTTCAGTCATGGATGCTTTTTTTGACATTGATTTCTAATCTGTCTTACCACTAGCTCAGAGTCTCCCATGACTTTTAAGCTTTGGATGCCCATGTTTCTAGCTGTCTGTAATCCCAATAAAAGTGCTTCATATTCTGCTACATTATTTGTAGCTTCATATTCCAATTTAAAGGACATTGGCACCCATTTTCCTGTTGGAGATATTAATAATACCCCAGCTCCATTGCCTTCCTTTGAATTTGCCCCATCAAAATTCAATGTCCAAATCCCTGATTCCTGATCTTCTTTAGGTTGCTTAGCTTGAATTTGATCAAAAAGGGGCTCCTGGGCATAATATTAATTTTATTCTAACATCAAACATGAAAAATCACCCTCTTTGTTATAAATTGGAGAATTCTCTGAGCAGTCAGCCTTAGTTACCATTTTAACAAATCTAGTCTCCCTGTATAACCTCCTTTCCTTGCCTCCAAAGACTAGGACAGTAGCATATGTTAAATCCAATTTGATTGACCCACCAATTTTTGTACCCCAGGACCTTGACAGCAGCATGCCAAAGCAGGCTGGGATATCAGCAACCACAATGTCCATGACCACACTCTTTGCTGGAATTTGGGCCAAATTGACCACTAAATCTTTAATCATTCCCAAGAATTTAACTCTTTTAGAATCAAATGAATATAAATCTTTATAAGGTCGGGTTATTTGTAGTCCTAGTTGTTCCATGACAGATAGAGGCAGAAGATTATGGGAGGCCCCAAAATCTAACATACAATTGTGTAACAGCAGGTCATGAATGACTAGGGAGACATAAAAGGGAGGAGTAGAGGGATCTATCTCCTCGACATGCGGGCCAAAGACTACCATGGGTATTTCTTCTTGCAGGTTTAGACTATCAGGCACAATCGGTGTTTCAGGAGGGATTATGAGAGAAGTAACTTGAGACCGATATACAGGCTGTTTTAATAATTCTATCAAGGGGACTGGAATCTTAATTTTCTCTAGCTCTTTTTGCAGATTGAAAGCAGATGGGGGCTTTTCTATCACTACTTCTTTTGACTCTTTATTTTCAGCTAAAAATTTGACCTCTCTTGACTTTGACTCGGCATTGGGAGGACTAACTACTTTTGAAGAAGAAGGAATCTGATCATTAGGCTGCAGGGGAGTATTTAGTGGACTCTTACCTTTTTCTGTGTTTCTCTTTGTTGCTGATTCCTTCTGAGCAGATGCTTCTTTCTGAGGTGGCTCCTCTTATTGGTCTTGATTTCTGGTCCTCTTCCTTGAAGATCTGAGATCATATTTGACATTGAATTGTGGTTGCATGAAATCAACAAATTGCTTACAATAATGGTCGATCTCTGCTTCTTCTTCTTCATCTTGTAATGGACATTCTATATCATCATTATTTGAAAAAGCAAGATTTGAATCTTCTAATCCATAAGCAGCATCTTCAATGGATTCATCTGCTGGTCCTTCTAGGTATAAGGGATGAGGTACCTGGTCTTGTGATTCCTTTGCTTCTCTCGACAATATCTGCAACGGGGGTCTTCTATACTGGGGATTGTATCCTCTGTTGGGAGCATTATAGAAATTCTTGGGAGCTGCATTTTTAGCTTCCAGTTCGAGCTTGACCATATTCTTTATCATCTTGCTTATTTCATCCATCTTGTCTGAATCCTTTTCCTGGTTAGAGGTAGAAACCTCTTCTTTGCCTCTCCTCCTAGTATCTTGTTCAGCTTTTCCTTTTAATTTCCCAGTGGAGGCAAAGTTTGCTTCTAACTCCAGAGCATCTGACTGTGCATCATCTAAAGTGGCAAGTTTTCTTTCTCTCAATGAGAATCCAAAATCGAAATCAAAGGCTGCTATAAAAATTATCTTGGCAGCAGCTTCATGGGGCTTCATTTCAGGAGGTAGGCTCAAATATAACTTGTTAAATCTTTTAATAAACTCTGTCACTCCTTCATTATGTTTCTTCTTCATAGTATTAAACTTAGTAAGACACTGACCATGATATTTCTTTTCTCCCTACTTCCTGAGAAACGTATTCTCCATCTGATCCCAGGTGGTCACAGAACGATTTCCCAATGTCTTGAACCATTTTCTGGCTTCACCTTCCAAAGACTGCACAAATAATCTTAAGACCACATCCAGATGTTCAACATTTAAGTTTTCTGCAAAAGAGCAAAAGGTCTCAAGATGTTTCTGAGCATCAATTTCATTTTCACCATTGAATCTCAACAGAATCTTCAAATAATCTTGTGGCATATCATTCAGCACTTTGGGTAAGGCCAGAGGAGCATATTTTTTTAATAGAAAAGCAGGAACGTTAGCCATTGGAGGAGGTGGGGGTTGTGCAACAGTCTGAGAAACAAATGAAGGAAGAGGAGTATGAGGGAGTGGAGTATGAATAACAATGGGGATATATTGCACAGAAGTCTGAGGTGTGGATGGGAATAGTTCACGGTTAATAGCAGCTACTTCTGTGACCTCTTTGATTTCCTCAGCCTCGAAAGTAGGATGAGAATCTTCTTCAATCCGGGCGCTTCCTCTACGTGGAGTTTCCGAGTAAAACTCGGGATTTTCTACTCTAACTTCTTGAGAAGAAGAGGGTGGATAATCTTCAACGGAATATTCAGGGTTTTCAGCACGAACTGATTTCCTCTCCTTCCAAACTCTTTTATGAATAATTTTCTCTGGGTCAGACACGTAAGGTGTTTTCGACTGATGTATCTGACCTCAAATGTGGCTTGCGAGGAGCCAGGACTACCAATAAATTTATCAAATGAAAGCAGTGGAGTCACCAAGGTGAGAGATGTGCAACTCTTCAACTCTCTGTGCTCACCTGATTAGAGAGTGAAAACAATTTTTCGAGACCCAGGGAAATTGATATTCTTGAATTCATTCCCCGGCAACGGCGCCAGAAAGATGTTGTGGACAATTTTGTCACCCCCTAGAGACAGTCTAGAGTTGCCATAGACCAGTGCCTAGGAAATATTAATATAGCAAAGAGCTCATTATATAGCTTGGGTTTTCAGTCCAAAAATCCCTCTTACTATCTCTTGTTAAACAAGGAAAATGATTTAAATGGGACCAATCTCTCTCAGAAGCTGATACAAAGATAAGAATAATGTAGGAACATCATATAAAAATCCAATACAAATACATCAGACAGCTAAGAGACAACTTACTGTAAAGAGGGCCAGTTCAGATAATATACCACAGAAATCAAACATAAGAGAGTTGGTGCAGTGAAAGAAATAAGGAGAAAATACCAGTTGACATTAGACTGATACCCAGATATACAACAAAACCATGTATGGGCTTGCCAATTCAAGAATACATACACAATCCTGGCATTTTAAAAGCACCCTTCTAAAACAACTGATATAGCAGAAAACATGGAAGAGATGAACATGGAACAGTATATCATGACTAGGCCTATTTAAAGCGCTTGACTAGTCCCAGAAAGGGCATCAACTAGGATGAATCCTTACTGCAAACTAGTGAGCCACTCGCATTCTAGAACATGATACAAGAAGAAAATAGCATGAAATGAGATATTGTATTAACACATAAGAGAAAATTACATACTGTGAGATACTAGAGACCAGAATCCTCATTACAGTTATAACTCCTCCTCACTGAGACCCTACGGGCTCTGAGCCTTCATACAGAAGTATTACAAAATGTATACAAAAACCTTTTCACTGCACAGTTTGCTGATTGAAATCTAGAACCCTTCTAATGTCTTATTTCTGGCTTTTTATAGAGAAGATAGAAAACTCTAGAGAAGGAGGTAGATAGAGCACATTTAATGACTCAATTTGAATAAAATGGTGGAATACATTCGCACCCACACTGTGAATGACTAACTATAAATGACTGTACTTTACAATCTACCTCTAGAAATAAATGCTGAGGATGAAGATGTCTTCATGAATAAGACACAAATAATATATATAGTGTTCTGCCTCTTACTGAAAGAGGGAAAATCTGCTGCCGTAAAACCCTGAGATAGTCTGCGATTTTGTACTGTACTCTCGGCCTTTATCTTTGAATTTAAATCCTGGACCTTTAATGCAGGGCGAAGTGTCCCTTGATTTTCTCTGGAGGGTTCTGTAGATTCATATCTTTGTTGTCTTTAATGATGGTCATTTCACACACCTACCCTCGGCTTCTTCCTTTAAATTTTGCCAGCAAAATATCGTCCTTCGACATGCTCTTAGCCTCTGCAACAGAGGCAACCAATTAAAGTGCCTTATTGTTATCTTGAAACCTGCAAAACCCACAGATATATCAGAAAAACCAAACTCAGGGGTAAGGAGCGTGGAGGCGGAGGTGGTGATGACGTCGCAGACATGAACAGATGACAAGAACATGTAGGGTGGCGGAGACAAAACAATGAAGACTTTGATTAAACAGACGGAGCGTGAATTTTCCATGTAGAACATTTTGGACGTGAGAAATGAATAAAAATGAAGGATATGAATGAAATCACACATATATACATATGGCGGGGAGGAATATTACGGGCGTGCGAGGCAAGGACACATGGATGTACGAGGGGACTTGTGGTTAACCGACGTGGCAGCGGAGTCAACAGATGGGGAGACTTACTTCTGGGTCATCGGATCTTGGAACTAAATCAACGGCTCAGAGGCGAAGGGAGCAGCGCGGTGGTGGGCCACGGAACACAGCGGACATATGTTAACGGGCGAGCAGGTTTGGAGGACATTCTCCGTCGGATTGAGGCCAGCAGATCTAACGGCGCAGGTGGATTCCGCTGCCCGGCCATGGTTCAATCTTTAACGCACGGGAAAGTGGTTTTTAGGGCCCGTACCAAATACACGTGGCACGTTTTCAATGCAATCGCTGGCGTTTGGTTTAAAACCGCTGGCTTGGTGAAAGTGGTGCGGGATTTACCACCGGTTTTGGCAATTCGTACAGGCGCGGGGACCACCACATAAAACAAACACTGCTCCGTTGATTGAACTTGATTGGACGGCTGCTATTGCACCCGATAACATATATTGTTAAGCTCTTTTTCCTTCTGGACTTTGGTTTTCGGGCTCGGGTCATGTGATGACGACAGGAAAGGGGCTAAGGCCCTGGGGCTTTGGCTCAATATAATTTAATGGTGGGTTTCATCCTTTTAATAATGTATTTTGCGGCCCGAAAAGATGGCGGTAGATGTGATATGAGGGTTTTAGGCCATGAAAGGGTTTCAAAAGGCCACAGGATGGAATTCGGTGGCCAAAACTTGAATGAGAGCTAATATGTACAACAATGACCATAAACACCGCAACACGAATAGGCTTATTAGTGTTAAATGGCCTATCTGGCTTGGGCTGAGAGCCCTGTGGCTGGTTGGCAGTGTTAGAATCAATACTGGAAGGATTGAATCCACGATTACCTGAAGCAGATGGATTGCCTTTAAAGATTCATACTAACAAAGTGTATGTGGAGTTCAATGTGTTTCATATGTTGATGCTGAACTGGATCTTTATATAGCCGAATGGAACTTTGATTATCACACCAAAGTGTAGTTGGATGCTGCTGATGAAGACCAAATTTAGACAGAATCTGATGAGGCCACATGGCTTCCTTGTTGGCTTCAATTGCACCATGATACTTTGCTTCTTCTGAAGAAAGAGAGATGGCACTTTGTTTCTTACAAGACAAAGTAGGTCCTGAACCAAGAGTGAATAAATATCCTACAGTAGACTTTCAATCATCAGGGTCACCAGCCCAATCATAATCAGTGAAACCAATCAACAATGGAGATGCTCCTGCACTATAATGAATCCTGAAGTGAACTGTACCTTGAATATATCGAAGTATTCTTTTAGCTACTTTCCAGTGACTTTCATGAGGTTGGTGCATAAACCAAGTGATAAGACCAACGGAAAAGGAAAGGTTAGGACAGGTATGGGTTAGATACAAAAGTTTACCAAAAATTTGACGATATAAGGTAGCATCAACTTTAGGGGTAGTACAAGTGACTTAAATCTTGACTCCAGAATGAAAGGGAGAAGGGGATGGCTTACAGTGTTCCATGTGAAAGTGGTGTAGAAGATCACAGGCATAATTGGACTGAGAGAGGGTAATGCCTTCCTTGGATTGCAAGACTTGAAGACCAAGGAAATAATGCAAGTGTTCTAAGTCTGTCATTTCAAACTTCTTTTTGAGGCTAGACTTCACATGGTTTATATAGTTTGGATAACTACTAATAAGGATAATATCATCAGCATAAAGAACAAGGATGGTGAAGGAATTACCCACTTTCTTGGTGTAGAAAGTGTTGTTAGAATGACACCTAGCAAAGCCATTATCTAAGAAAAATCTATCCATTTTGGGATACCAAGCCTAAAGAGCTTGTTTGAGACCATAGAGAAACTTCCTAAGGTGAAAAACAAGGCTGGAGTCTTTTTGGATAAAGCCAGGGGGTTGTTCCATGTAGATTTCTTCATGCAAATCTCCATATAATAAGGCAGATTTAACATCCATCTGACGGACTTCCCATTTAAAGGAGACAGCAAGGGAAAGAACAAGGTGGATAGAATTCATTTTGGCAATAGGGGAGAAGGTTTCAGTGTAGTCAATGCCTTCAACTTGTGAAAATCCTTTAGTGACAAGGCAAGCTTTATGTCTATCCACTTTTCCATCTAGTCCAAACTTTGTTTTGTAAACCCATCTGCATCTGAAAATTTTTCTTCCTTTTGGAAGAGGAACAAGATCCCAAGTATCGTTTGCTAATAACGAACGATACTCTTCATTCATAGCTTCATCCCAATCTAGATGACCAGAGGCTTCTTCAAAGGTTTTTGGATCAAGTTTTTCTGGAACTTGAGCCAATAAGGAAGAGGCTCTTTTGAACTGAGAACGTGTACGTCGTCAATCGGCAGGGTCACCTGCAAGAGAACCTGCAACATCCCAAGTAGAGCGGACCCATATTGGAAGCGGTGGAGTATAAGGAATAATTTCAAGAGGTGGAGGAGGATTTTCATCCTTGTTGTCATCATATGAACTAGAAGGAATGCTATTAAAAATAGAAGAGAGAGAGAGAGAGGTGGCACATATGTCGAATCAAGCTCGTAGGCCAAAGGTGGCACACTTGCCGAACTAGGCTTGCAGGACGATTTATTTTCATCAAATTTTACATCTCTTCTAATGATAATATTTTTGGATTTTGGTTGAAGAAGTCTATATCCTTTGACATCTTCAGAATATCCAAAAAAATAACATTTTTCACTCTTAGGTTCTAAGGATTTATGTTTTGCATCTGGAATATGGGCCAAAGCATCACTTCCAAAAACACGAAAGTGACTTACATCTTGTTTGATTGAGCTCCAAGCTTCATCTGGAGTTATATTCTTTAAAACCTTAGTAGGAGTGTGATTTACTATGTAATTTTCACAATTAATGGCTTCTGCCCAAAAATTGAGACCAAGTCCTTTAGATTGAAGCATACAATTAGCCATTTATTTTAAGGTGCGATTCTTCCTTTCAGCTACATTTTTTTGTGGAGTATAAGGAACAGTATGTTGCAATTGAATGCCATGCTCAGTGCAGAAGTTGATAAATTTGTTGTTAACATATTCTCTGCCATTGTCTGATCTTAACTTAAGAGTTTGATGTCCATATTGTTTCTCAACAAAGGCCTTAAAGGCCAAGAATATGTTAAAAAATTCATTCTTGAGCTTTAATAAATATACCCAAGTGCATCTGGAAAAATCATCAATGAAATTTAAGAAGTACTTTCAACCAAAGAAAGAAACAACAAGAAGTGGACCGCATAAATCATTATGTACAAGATGCAAAGGGGCTGAAGCGTGCCAAGCGGCACGTTTTTCAAAACTATCCCAATGATGTTTTCCAAGTACACATCTAGAGCAAACACCATCTCGACAAGATACCATAGGAAGGTCTGTCACCATATTTTCCTTACATAGATTTTGAAGAGAGTGATAGTTTAAGTGACCAAATCGCTCATGCCAAAGTTTGCTCACATCATCATTATGAGCAACAAAAACAGAGGGAAGAGATGATGACCCAAAGTTGTCAAACTTATACAACCTTGTGGAATCATCAGCAATGCTAGTAGCTAAAATATGTTTAGGATCTTTGGGGTCCTTGATTACAACATCATGAGATGAGAATTCTACTATTTTCCCTTCACCTGAATGAGTTATCTGATAAATAGATAGAAGGTTGCATGACAAGGTAGGAACACATAGTACATCATTAAATTGACCATTATCTAGATGAATGGTTCTAGATCCTACAACACTAAGAGATCTATCATCACCAACATAAATATGTTTGGTGTTACAATCATTTAAAGAAGAAAACATGGATTTATTTTTATCCATGTGGTAAGAAGCTCCAGAATCAATGAGCCATTCATGAGAAGGAGAAGAAGAAGATACATTTAATGCATAACCAGATCTTGATGCTTGACAACCACAAGCAGAAAGTGCCATGCCTGAAGATGAAGGTAAAGAGTGCTCCAAATTGATGTTGTTCTTCTTCATTGCTTCTTCTAAGGCTTCCATATTCTTAAAACATTTGGACTCTATATGGCCATCCTGATTGCAAAAGTTGCAATGTCTATCTGTCTTCTTCCCTTTGTTTTGATTTGCCTTATTATTTTGGTGATTTGATTTTTTAGTTTGCGGCTGAAATTTCTTAGGGCCCTTGTTTGGTTTAGGACCATATTTTTAAGGATACTGCTTCTTGGGATTATTTTGATATGGTTGTTGTTGGGCTGCTAAGGCTTTCTTAGAAGCGTTTCCAGCAGTGATAAGACCAAGGTTTAAAAGTTTTTTTTGTTCTCTTATCAAAGAATCACAAAAGACATCAAAAGAGGGATTCTTGTAGGTGGTTCCTAAAGAAATTATGGCTTCTCTGGTGGAAGGGAAAGCAGAAACAAAAATAGAGTATGCAAGGCCATGCTTAGCAAGAATGCAATAGATGAAGCTACCATCGTCCTTTTTGATCTTTCAACCTTCTAAAATAATTTTGAGGGTTTTAAATTTGGAAAAAAAATCTTCGATGGAGGAGAATTATTGGGGTCCAAAGTAAGAAACTCATTTTCAAGCTGGTGAGCCCTTATTTGATTTTGAATGCCAAAAATAGTTTTTAGCTTTTCCAGGGCTTCATCAGGGGTATCAATATCAAGGATATGAAATCGAAGATCTTGAGCAATGGACATTCCTATCAACCCTCGTGCTTGATCTTGTTTATTTTCCCATTTAGCAGCTTTATCATCATCGGAAGGTTTAGTTTCTTGTCATGTGGCTATTCTATCAAGCCCTTTACTTCTAAGTATATCTACCATGTGAGGTAGCCATTGAAAATAATTGGTGTTGTTAAGAATAACCAGGCATGTAATTTCCATTTAAAAAAAAAAATGAAGTTGAAAAAAGCTAAAACTAACCACTCCAATGGAAATATCTCAAAAAATTAGGCCATCTAAAAAAAAACAGCTCGAAAAACAGCTTCCGAATGAAGAAGTTATGCCTTTTGAAAAATCTGAGTTGTAGATTCCAAATAGTTACGGGAAAAGGATGAAATGTGGCTTAAAAAAAATAAAAATCCACCCCTTTTTTACAAAAGAAGCTTGAGAATGAGACTTCAACCCAAAACCTCTATTCTCATAAACAAGCCCCTCACCAAGTGAGATAGAAAAAGGATCACATTATTGTATGAAAGAAGGAAGGTTTTTTCTTCTTTTTTTTTTACTCTTTAGTGTGCGTGCTTTTTATTGCACAAAAAAACACAAAAACCGAGCAAAGAAAAAAACAAATTGTAGAGCCTTACGGCAAAATGTTAGATTCTTGGTTAGCCTTACTGGAAACTATCACTTTTTTCACTATTTCTGATTTTCCGTGTTAGGTCCCTATATTACTAGTATAGTCCCTTATTATTGTTAGTGTAACCCCCTTATTGTTATTATTGTACCCTTGTAACCCCCATATTGTTATTATTGTGCCCTTAATTTATTATTGTTAGGTCGGCTAGGATTACATTGTGATCCACTAGCATTACATTGTGGCCCCATGGACTCCTATATATAAAAAGGAGGTTTTGTAATTTGAATCATCCAAGAATTTTTCATTCATGTAATGTATTGGAGGTTTCCCCCTCAAAGTGGCTTATTTCTAAAGCGTTGATATCTCTTTTCTTCTATTTTTGGAGCTGGTTTCGCAACATTTGGTATCAAAGCTTTGGATTCTAGGGTTTCGTTGCTCCAAAAAGGTCATCGTGGAATTTTCACTATAACCTTTTTTCTACAAAGTTTCAGAAGCTAAAAATTTTAGGGTGCAAAACTGAAATCCTGAGGAATGTCATCAAAAAATTTCAGAGCTTGGTTCGCAATATTTTCAGAGATATGATCTATGGAAGGTAGTACTTTTTCAGGCTCCTAAATTTCATCTCAAAGAGGTGATCGTGGGAAAATATTCATAACTCTCTCTCTAAGCATCGGATTGGAGTGATGTAAAAAATGGTTGTAAGCAAACGGACTTTAGTTTCTTCGCTATCAATTTCAAATCCAAAGAATGAAACAGTAACACGTGGCAAGTCGTACAAGTTCACTCTACTAAACTAATCCAAAATTGGGTCATTGTGGGAGATTGGAAATAACTTTGTCTTGAAGAATCAAAATCATATCAGACTTGTGACATTGGAAAGAAGCTTCAGAGGGCTACTATAGGGCTGAATTTCAGATATTGAGGATCCACAATTATAGAGATAATTCAATTTCAATATCGTTTTCCTCAAAATAAAGTAAAAGGTGTGTATTTTTTTTCCGAATTGCATAAGTCTTGTTTGAAGAATCAAGTTGAATTGATTCCAAGGGCATATGGTAGAATAGATATTAGTATTGGATTCTAAAATGGTCCCTAAAAAGAATTCAACACCCATTAATCCTTTGGAAAGTTCTACTATGACTCATGAAGACGAAGAATGGCAACACAACATATCAAAATTACAAGAGAAAGTGCAACAAATTTCGCTCTCACAAAGAGCAACAAAAAATGACATGGAAGTTTTGAAGAAAGGCGTGGAAACTAAGATGGATGGTTTGAAGAAAGGCGTGGAATCTAAGATGGATGGTTTGAAGAATGGCATGGAATGTAAGATAGATGGCATGGAGGCTGGCATGGAATCTAAGATGCATGACATGGAAGCTAAGATTGATGAGAAAATGGAAAACATGAAGAATGTTCTATAAGCATACATGGAAGGTTTGAAAAAGTTGATACAAGAAATGTTTCCTAATGGTGAAAATATGGTAGAGGAAACTCATGATGAGAACAAAATAACTGTTAATCGTGATTTCATAAAATCTAATGTTGGCGGGAAGAATCACCATATTCCAAAAATGGATATGAGGAATTTTGATGGAAAGGATCATGTAACATGGATACTACAGATGGAGCAATATTTTGATCTCCATAATGTGCAAAACACACAAAAGGTATGCATTGAAACTTTACATTTAAAACAAAATACATTTTTATGGGTATCGATGGCTTTGCTCCCATAAAAAAAATTGTCACTTGGTCAATTTTTATGGAGGAAATGATAGCACATTATGAGGATACAAAGAGCAACACCTTCTTTAGCCAATTGATAAATTTTAAACAAAAGGGTTTAATGGGGGAGCACATTGAGGACTTCCAAAAATTGAATATAAGGGTAACTGATATTCCAGAGGAACACAGGATTGATCTCTTCATAGGTACTTTAAAGGATAACATCCAACATGAAGTTCGCGTTTTGGAACCTGATTCATTGGAGAAGGCATTCAGGTTGGCAAGAAAAATTGAATGTAAAATTATGGTGACAAAGAAGCCTACCACTCAGGATTTTTAAAAACTTACCACAGGGTGAAGAGAGATTTTTTTGGGGATGGCCTTAAATATGATATTCAAAATTTTGTGGCAGAATGTTTGGTTTTCCAGCAGAATAAAGTTGAGACAATTAAGACCTAGAGTCTTCTACAACCTTTATCCATTCCAAGTCAACGTTGGGAGGAGATTTCAATGGATTTTATTATAGGTTTACCTAAGTCCGAAGGAAAGAGTGTCATCATGGTGGTAGTTGATAGACTTACTAAGTATGCACACTTTTGTGCATTATCTCATCCATATAAAGCAAGTATAGTTGCTACTACATTTATGGACACAATTCAAAAGCTACATGGAAACCCAAAGGTTATTGTGAGCGACAGAGATCCCATTTTTATAGGAAATTTTTGGACGAATTTATTTTCTTGTTTGGGTACTCAATTAGCTCATAGCTCATCTTATCATTCTCAATCCGATGGTCAAACTGAGACAGTAAATAAATTTTTGGAAGGATATCTTTGTTGTTTTGTATATGATAAACAAACATAATGGGTCAAGTGGTTACCTCTAGCTGAATGGTGGTATAACACTTACTTTCATACTGCAGCAAAAATGACCCCATTTATGGCACTTTATGGATATCATCCACCATCCATCGCATCATCTTTAAGAGAAAATTCGAAGGTTCAAGCAGTGGAAGATCACATCAAGCATCAACAAGATGTTCTCCAACTCTTAAAGGACAACATGAATTTGGCACAAAATCGAATGAAACAATAGGTAGATCAAAATCGCAGTGAGAGAAGTTTTGATGTAGGAGACTGGGTATTTTTATGGCTACAACCATACAAACAAATGTCCCTCAAGCAAGCTAAGAAGGATAATAAATTATTGCCAAAGTACTATGGTCCTTACAAGGTATTGTAAAAGATTGGTACTATGGCATACAAATTGGAGCTTCTTGGTTCTTCACGAGTGCATCCAATTTTCCATGTTTCATGCTTAAAGAAGGTTATAGGTGAAAATCTTCCAGTTCAAACAATATTGCTAGAACTTGATGAGGAAGGAAAAATCATATTGGAACCTGAAGCGGTCACAGAAACAAGAACTTGACAGCTACGAAATCAATTTTAGTATCTCATCAAGTGGAAGAACTTACCGTGAAGATTCTACATGGGAGGATGGGAATTTCATACGAAGCACCCCGAGCTACTCAAGCATTGAGGAGGCATTAGGGAATTTTGAGGTCTAAAATGGGCCTCTAAGAAAAATGTACAACAAAAATAAAATTTATAACAACCAATAGGATTCAAGATGATGATGTCATCCATAATGGATGATTCACCATTTTTGGAGTAAAAATGTAAAAATATTAAAAAATAATAAAATAATAAAACTACTTTTTCAACTCGTATTTTAAACTTATCTCCCAAAATTTTTACTCAAATTTCGAGCGGGAGTACTCGTTGGATGCAGAATTTAATTCCTCATCCGAGGAGTACCCATGTTACATACTTTCGATGAACTCTTCTACACGAAAAATGAGAAATACATAAAAAACGTGATTGTAATCACGCTTTTTGATGTATTTCTCATTTTTCGTGTAGTAGGACCCATCGAAAGTATGCAACATGGGTACTCCTTGGATGGGGAACTAAATTCCGCATCCAACAAGTACTCCCGCTCGAAATTTGAGTAAAAACTTTGGGAGATAAGTTGAAAATATGAGTTGAAAAATAGTTTTTCATTTTTCCCTCTAAAATTTGATGATGTCATCAAATCTTATTTGATTTTTTCCACTATTATTTTATAATTTCCTTAGGAGGCCCATTTTAGACCTCAAAATTCCCCTAATGACAACACTTTTTTGAAGGAGAGGGGCATGTTAGGTTCCTATATTACTAGTATAGTCCCTTATTATTGTTAGTGTAACCCCCTTATTGTTATTATTGTACCCTTGTAACCCCCATATTGTTATTATTGTGCCCTTAATTTATTATTGTTAGGTCAGCCAAGATTACATTATGGCCCACTAGGATTACATTATGGCCCTATGGACTCTTATATATAGAAAGAAGGTTTTGTAATTTGAATCATCCAAGAATTTTTCATTCATGTAATGTATTGGAGGTTGCCCCCTCGAAGTGGCTTATTTCTAAGGCATTGATATCTCTTTTCTTCTATTTTTGGATTTGGTTTCACAACATCTCGAGATCGCACAAAGACGTGGGCAAAGGGCATACGTAGCAAAAAAACTCCCCTTTTTTTTTCTGTTTTTGATTTGCCGAGATCACACGCAGTGCACAGCAAAGAGAATACATAAAGAAGAGGGTATAGATCCGAAAAATAAATAAAACATAAAAACTGAAAATAAAAAGAGAGAACCGAAAGAAGCAGAATTATTAACAAATATAACTGCAAAATAGATGCTTTATACCTCCAGATCTAAACTGTCATAACTTGAGTAGCCGGAAACTTTTTTGCATGAAATGAAAGGTGTTCCTCATTGTAACAGATGCTCCAGACACAACCGAGTAGTTCTTCAAGCCCAAAAATGTTCAGAAATAGTAGATCTAAAAAAAAACATTCGCATGCAGTCAAGCCGGCTTCGGATTTTGATCAACAGACGCGACCCTCAAAATAGCTCTGATACCATGTAGGAATTTATAGGATAAGTTCCTTAGATCAAGAACCAAAGGTCATTGCTCACAAACAGATTAAAAATTAGTACACTACTATAATCACATGGTTAAAACCCTCAAAGAGGGAAACAGTCCATGGCCTGAGCCAACGCGACCACTTCAGACAATTTATTAATATAAAATAAAAGTTACATATTTTTTTCTCATAAACGGTTACCGAACAAATGACCCTCCATGCTCTTTAAATAGAGAACATGGACCAATCAGGTGTTAAGCCACGGATCAAGTGTCGTTAATACCGAGGTGTAAGATAATCATCAGATCACTACAAATCATGACCGTCGGATTATAAGTTACAAATGTACATGGTAAAGAAACACGCTTTACCTAACTCTACGCTAGACTAAATTATTCTTAACTATTTCCTATGTGTTAGAATATTCTAACAATTCTCAAAGATATCAATATGGAAACAATGAAGAAATGGGTCTGAATATGATTGTGACCGATATTAAAATGGTAAAATGGAGGTGTGACATACAGAGTATAGTCCATCAATGTGACATGGAGTTAGAACATAGTTTTTCATAATATATGCTTCTTTAGCAAATGTAACTCCATATGCGAATCAATAGTGATCTGTAAATGATGTAGAAATTTGAATAATAGCTACATTATTCACCGAGATTATCTTGATTACACACTAGTTGAGCTTCATGCATAATACATAACCTCTTCTACAATTGATCATCAATTTGTGGAAATAGAAGCAGTCGCATGCACACATTAAACATAATCAAGCACACATATAACACAGTATGTAATGGGGAAAGCTTATAGCTGAAAACCCCCAACTATCTGTATATTATAATGATAGAGAACATGTAACAATCATAGTACAATACTCACAAGTACTCAGTACTATCTCCAAAAGTTACACACAAACTAGCTCAAATATGAACAAGTCACAAGTTCAAATCTCTTCCACCTGTCTGCCTGCCTCTACTGCGCAATCCAAGATGAATAATGATGAGATCCAAGTTCGAATCCCACTGGCTTGTACTACGCAATCCTCATTGGCAATCTCAATAAATGTGTGTGCAAATATCATGCACAACTATAGTCACAACTGATAGTAGACTCACCCTTTCACCCACCTCTAACACTGGTCTCCACTGAACTGTACATGCACTGAGTTAACTGATGTGTTCTTTAGTTGATTTATGAGTTAATAATTAGTGAATTAATTAATAATTAATTCACACCACTCATCCCTAGTGTATTTATCAGTTAGACTAAATACAAATAGTTCAACTAAGTTAAACCGAACACAACTCCATCAACTGTCTCATCAACTCCACCAAACTCTGCCACATGAGTTCTAACTGAAGTCAACCATGCAATAGCTCAAATAACCCCTAGGAATAGCGTAATTCCTTCTGTCAGCTGCATGTGCCACATCCATAGCTCGAACTGAAGTGCTCCAAGATGATAAGATAATGTTTATAGTCCAAATATTATTAAGAGCTAATAATATTCGATTGATCTATTTTTAGACTGGCAATCTAAAAATAGATTCCACCCAGTATGTCTAAAAATAGAAGTCCATCTATTTTTCCAACTTGAACATCCCTCCACAAATAGCATCCTGCAACTCATAGAATCATGATCGACATGTCTAAAAATAGACATAGTCTAAAAATAGACTTTGCGACAAAAAATCACCTGTGTGGTCCCCACCTAGTTTAGGTGATCACTTTCCAACTAGGATCAGGAATGATGTTTTAGGATGCCTCCTTCACTGTTTCTTGTTGCAATCTTCAACAAATGAATAGTGCGATCTACTCATTACTCGAACACTTTCCTCTGAATGAACATATGCACTGAGATTATTGCTATTAGATTTTCTCGTCAATGTTAATAAATGCTCTCTTGAATATTTACATTGCATTGCCACTCCTCATCTGATTGATGGCTACCCATGAATCATTAGTACATTCCTTACAGAGTTGGTGCTAGTGACCAACATTTGGATAGCTAGCAATAGGTTGAAATCATAGCCAACTCATCCGAACATCCCTTCAATTAAACTTGAGAAGAAAATTAAAATACTATGATCAAATTGATGATTTGATGGGTGCACAGTTAGACATCAATTAATGCAAGGAGTATGAAGGTTTTTTTTTTTATATATAACAAATGTTACATATAATTATCGATCAACCTTTGTAACTAATCAAAAATTAGTTTTTGAGTTTTCAAATTTTGATTTTTTTTTTAATTTCAATAAAACAAATTTAATAAAAAAAAATATCCAAAAAATATTGTAAACATTAGATAATTTTTTTAAACAAATCACATAGTTTGATTGAAAATTTATATTTATATTTATCTAATAAAAATAGTTTATTTTTATTTGATAAAAGTGATTTAATTCTCAATAATTATTAAATAAATGATAAATAATTAACCTTTATGAAATAGGATAAAATATTCATAGTAATACTCACTCAAGAATAAATCAAGGATTAAGATTTATATCAAAGATTAAGATTTATTTATGAGAAACATGTCGGATTTGTTGGTGTTTTCTTTGCGGAATGTGAATAGACTCGCTGCAAGACTTTCGATCGCTTCCATTCTAGGCGGTTGGTAAGAATAAACGTTATTAGCTCTAGGCAGGCCTCTGTTCTCGTGCATTCTCGTCCATACCCATTTTCACAAAATATGTCTACGAAGTAGCTGGGAAGCATGGGTGGGATGAGAGACATCGTAACTCCTCTTGCTGCTCCAGCCACACTGCATTTCCATGGAGTCTACAGATGACAGCATGAGACTGCGGGCATTGGCTTCGTGCTCAGAGATGGTAACGGCCGAGAGATAGAGAGATTTTCTCGTCTCCTCGGCTACAGCTTGACTAACAAAGTAGCCGAATACAATGCCCTCATTGTGGGGCTTCAACATGCTCTCGCTAACGGTATTACAAATATTGTGGTGTATGGAGATGGTGTCGTTTGAAACCAGGTAAGTCTCTTGCTTCCTCCAGTTGCTGCATTTTTGTTTGTCAAGGCTCGGTAATTGTATTGGGTATGTAAATGAATGGATTGTGTGTGGCAGGTGAATGGGGTGTACCGGAAGAGGCATGAGAGGATTGTAAAGTTTATCAACAGAGTGTTAGAGCTCCAACGCAGATTTCAGACCTGTAGGGTTCGGCCTGTGCCTCTCGAGCAGAATAACGACGCATATGACCTCGCAAACAGCAGAATCGACAACGAGCCCGTGGATCGGCGTACTGACGAAATCTTGCGGCCCTGCGTACATCCGGAGGATGCCAAGCTATACGTTCTTGAAAACCGATGCGAGGGTACTTCTCAGCTATGCTTTATTTTGGACACCATCCAACAAAATTTACCGGTCTCCTACGTCGTTGTTCAGGAGTCGTATCGTGGAGTAACAGTGGATGCTGATAACGATACAGTGGCATCTTTTTTTGTCGAATACTAGGATTTTTAGGGTTTGTATTATTGGAGGTATTGTTTCACCATTGTCAAATGGACCAGTCTGGTTTGACTATTATCCCAACTTCTCTGTTTCTGTATTCGATGAAACATTGGCCGATATTTTGCAGTTGCAAATCCAGACCTATGAATTTGATATGAGAAAGAAAAGGAATAATATCACCATACACTTCAGAGGATGTTTCCATCACACCAGTACTTTATTTCAAGCAGTCCTCCGAGCCACTCGCAGAGATGCAAAAACCAGTGTCTTAGTCATGATAGATCCTAAGAACCAAAAGGTAGACCATCAAGCCATAAAGTGGGAGGATCTATCTTTTCCTGAACACTGGGTTGTACCAAATCCCAAACCTATTTCTGCTCAAAAATCACTTCTGCTAACATCTTAGAAAATCAATCTACTGCCACATTGTCTTTTCCAAGAAGATCTACTATAGATAGGTGTAGAATTGAAGCTGAGTGTAAAAATTCACCATTGTATATACCACCTGAAGTTTCTGTTACTAGTTTTTCTAGTCTTGTAAATTCTTCCTGTCAACATTCTGCATTATTTGAGTTTGCTCATATTGTAAATTTCCATCCTCTTCGAGTTGACTGTCCACAATGCCATCAGTCTGTATATCTTAAGCATTTTGCTGAAATGGTCATTAGAAATCAGAACCATAATCCAAGAACGGGTGAAGCTCCTCCGTCCACATCTATCACCCCTTGTCCTAATCCCAAATGTTCTGATATTCCATTTCCTCATGAGGATGAACATGTCCTTATGATTCATTTAATTCCCTCTCTACAAGATGAAGATCCCAGACTTACATAAATGTTCATGAATATGCAATCTCCAAGAGATAAGCATGGCATAGGATTTTACAGTAAAAAATATTCATTGATTCCTGAATGCAGATTTAAAGATCTGCCGAAAGATATTAAAAGACCATCTGTTCCAAAGATTCAGAATTTTTATACATTAATGGATGGTTGTCAAAAATATCAGATCCTTGAAAAATGGATGAAGCAAATTTTGAATTGGGATCTTTTCACACATCCAGAAGCAGATGCTTTTGGATCCTCACATTCTCTAGAAGAAAAGAAACATTTAGCCTCAAAATGGAAAGATTATATGAATACAAGAAATAAGTGGATTTCATTTTATTCATGGCTAAAATATATAGAGTCAGATGTTGTTTTGATGACCGACTCTGCATCTTCCTCTAGTCATACATGGAAAGCCATAGATGGTAGCAAAGTTGAAACTTCTACCAGTTTCCCTCCTTTTAAAGGAATTGTCCTAGGAGAAGGGCAAAACTCAGCAAATGCATATCCCCTAGTTTAGAAAGAAAATCTAGTAGGGATGGAAAGGAGAATCCAGACAGTCAGTGAACAAATCAATTGGTCTAATACTGCAATTAATGGTCTGGAAAAGAATATAGTCAAGGCTGCCACAATAAAGGAATAGATAGACAAAGTTCAAGTGTTTATCAATGATGTAAATAGTGTTTTAAATTTTGTACAGTATAATGCTTTAGTTTCCAAAGAATTTTGTTTACATTCATTAAAGAAGATTGATGAGGTAGAGAATTGTATAATAGAAAATTCAATATCTACACGGCATTTGATTTCAAACTTATCTGATAAATTAGATGAAAATGAAAAGAAGAAATCAGATAAGCCAATCCCAATGAGTTTTCTCCACAGAAGTAAACCTGTTTAGCCACAAAAAACTGTTGAAAGGTTTCCTAGCCTGTTTCCAAAAGAGTCTACCCCTGAGTCTCCGAGATATAAGGTTACAATTGCCTCTTTGTTTGAAGAACCTGAGCCAGAGGAACAAGTCTTACTAGTCTATGAACCTCTTGAATCTCAGTACACCAGATATTCCCCTCCTGATCTTAATGGCCTTGGTAAAGTTCCTCCCAGAGAAACTTTCCTTACCCAGAGTCATAAGGAATGGAACATTGATAACCTCTCATCAGCCCAGATTAGACAAGTCCTTGATCAAATGATCACAAAGTATAAGCTGATGTGTATAGAAGGAAAGTCTGAGATCGAGGCATGCAAGACACTAATTCCATGTTTCACTGGTACTCTTGCCAAATGGTGGGAATTAGAATCCTCTCCTGCTATGATAGAAAGAATGGAGCAGGAAGTATTAAAGGATGAGAATGGAGATATCAGGTTTCATGATGATGGGATACCCATCAACAACATGATTGGTTCCCTTACAGCACTAATCCAACAGAATTTCTGTGGAATAGGCCCAATCATTTCAGATAAGAATGAGATGATCTTAATGAATATGAAATGCAGAAATATAAACCAGTATGAAGATTTTCATTGAGATTGGATGCAGAGAATCTTCCTAGTAAAAGACCCCAAGAATCTGTTATGGAAGCAGGTTTACCTTGCAGCACTCCCCTCCAAACTTGTGGATATTCTCAAGTTGCAAGAAGCATTCCAGTTGCCTCTGGAAACTTATTTGTGGGGTGAATTATATAGTATTATTACTAAATTTTTTATTTCATTATGTACCAGTTCCAGAATGAACAAGTCAATTGACAAGCTAAATAGATTACCTGGTACAAAATCATTTTGTAATAAGTATGTCATTACTATTGATGATCCTTTGGTGACAAGAAGAAAGGCCAACAAGACAGCCAAGAAGACCTATAAGAGACATCAGCCATACTCTTATCATCTTTTTTCTAAGAAAAACACTGAGCTCAGACAGAAAAGGAAGCCATACAAAAAAGAAGGTAAAAGACCTTCCAAAAGGGGGTATTACAAATATGTCCCCAAGACACATTATTATGAACCACATGATATTCATCCTAGAGAACACAAGTTGAAAATAATGCAGGAAGTCACTTGTTGGCTCTGTGGAGAAGAGGGACATACATCAAATTTGTGTCCTAATACAAAAGCTTCAACCTAAATCTAGGAAAGAAAAGTAAAACAGAGAAGGGTCAAACTTCAGCTGTTAAGTCTGAACCCAAATGTGATGCCTGTGGTTCCTTTTTTCACAAGACAGAAGACTGTAAAAGGTTAATGATCCAACAAGCCCAAGAGGAATCATCTTATGATTCCTATTCTGACCAGTTTTCTATTTCTGAGTTTGAAAATGAGGAAGTTAATGCATATTGTCAGTGTTTTGATTCTGAAAATTGTAAATGTGATTGTTCTAGTTCTGAATCAGGTTTTTCCTCTGACAATAATTTTGAAGAAGAATTTTCAGGCAAGTTGAAAGTACTCATGGCTCAAACAACTGATGATGATGCAAAACTATTTGCACATATTCGAGCCATGGAAGATGGTAAACTGAAGACCAGATTGCTTGATGCTTTTATTTAGTCTTCTAGTTCTTCCTTCAGTTCCAAATCTGGTAAGAAGTCCTTATTTCTGGATACTTCTTATGAACACAACACACGCATTTATCTCCGACAACAACAGGAAATCAAAGTTCGTGCACTCACTTTGGGGGAGGTGAGTAGGGAGATTCACTGCATGAAGACAGAAATTTCTACCCTCAAGACAAAAGTTGCAGAACTTGAGAAAGGAAAATAGGTAACAACCTCTCTTGTTTCTCCACAAAATTATTTAGGCAGAAATACAAGATTTAATTTTCATTCTGCTCCCAGAAATACTGAAGAAGTTGAAATATCAGAAGGTATCCCTGATCCTAATATTGGATTCAGAGAAATGCAACTTCTTGCTGTTCAATATCAACAACATCATGTTGATATTAAAGTTTGTATAAAAGGTAAAATATTTGAGATGGTTGCATTAATTGACTCAGGAGCAGATATCAATATATTTTCCAAAAAGGCTATCCCAGCTCAATATTGGAAAACTGCTACTCGCAAGCTTGTTGGGTTAGGAAAAATAACCCTTGAATATGAAGTACCAAAAGCTACAGTATGTTTTGACTCTCATTGTATAAAGTTAACATTTACAGTGGGTGATATTTCAATTGATTGCATACTAGGAAATGTATTTTTGGCTACAGTAGAACCCCATGGTTCTATGAGGTTTCCAGACAAAAGAAGGGGATACTTCATTACATTGCCTACCTCTGATAAAAAAGTCAAGAGGGTAGATTTACCTTATGTTTCTAACCCTCGTATTTCCACAATGGTTCAGGAAATGCTAGAGCTGAAGAAAGAAGAAAATAGCCTTTTAGAACTCAAAGAATACAAAAGTATTCTTAGCATTGAACATCAGTTGAGTTCTGTAATAGTTCAGAAGCAAATCTCTGAACTTCAAAAACAGTTTGAAACCTAGTGTTGTTCAGAAGAACCAAATGCTTTCTGGCACAGGAAGCAGCACTGCATTGAGCTACCCTACAAGGAAGGATATGAGGGTAAGCCTTGTAAATCCAGAGCCATACCAATGAATAAAGAATATAGAAGGCTCTGTGAACAAGAAATCAATCAGCTTCTTGATAAAAAGCTGATCATGGAGTCTAGCAGCCCTTGGAACTGCTATGGATTCTATGTCAATAAAATAAGTGAACAGATCAAAGGGATACCAAGACTAGTAATAAATTACAAGCCTCTGAATAATGTACTTGCTGACGATACCTACCATATTCCCCACAAAGGAGACTTGTTAAGTAGGATTGCTGGAGCAAAGATTTTTTCCAAGTTTGATTTGAAATCAGGATTCTGGCAAGTGGCTATTGCAGAAGAAGATAAATTCAAAACAGCTTTTAGTGTTCCTGCAGGTCACTATGAATGGAACATAATGCCTTTTGGCCTGAAGCATGCACTTTCAAAGTTTCAGAAGGTAATGGATTATGTCTTTAAACCTTATGCTGAATGGCTATTAGCATATATAGTTGACATCCTGATTTTCTCCAAAAATCTTCAAGACCATTTTAGGCATCTTAAGATATTTACGAGATTGGTCAAGAAGAACGGATTGGTCCTAAGTAAGAAGAAAATGGAGTTATGCAGGACCAAAATTAAGTTTCCCGGGCACACAATTGAAAATGGTCAAATTTATTTACAGTCTCATGCACTTGAATTTGCAAATAAGTTTCCTGATGAGATTATTGACAAGACACAGTTACAAAGGTTCCTAGGGTGTCTTAATTATGTAAGAAATTTTTATCCTAACTGTGCCATTGACAGATCTCTGTTAAATCAGAGACTAAGAAAGAATCCTCAGCCTTGGACAGAAGCACATTCTGCAGCAGTTAGAGAAATAAAAGCCAAGGTGAGAAAAATCCCTATATTGTATGTTGCAGAAGGTACATATTTTAAAATTGTTGAATCTGATGCCAACAACATAGGTTGGGGAGGTGTATTAAAGCAAAGGCCAAATGAAAAAAGCAGTAAGAAAGAAGAACAGGTCATCCAGTTTGCTTCAGGAACATGGAGTAAAGCAAAGAAAAATTACTCCACCATTGAAAAAGAGGTAAAAGCAGCTTGGAATTGCATTTGTAAATTTTCAATTCATTTGGTCAATAAGTTTTTCCTACTAAGAACAGATGCGCAAGCAATGGCAAAAGTATTAACAAAGAAAATTAAGAATCCTGAAGATGCCAAGTTTGCGAGATGGCAAGCTTATTTTTCCAACTTTGACTTCAAAGTTGAGCACATCAAAGGGGTTCATAATGTTTTGCCTGATTTTCTTAGTAGAGAATATATCCAGCATCAAGAACAGCCTGATGACACAGAAGAAGAAGAAAACCATGTGATGGTTGTCATAACTGAATGGGATCATGCCCAGCAGAAAGAAACACTCAGATCCATATCTGATGATGAGTCATGGGCAGTATATAAAGAGAAGTGGAGACTGACATGGCAACTCCGAAATACAAAAGTGCTTGATGCAGATTTACAAAGTCATTCTGATCTTTTGCATCTTGTACCTGAAAGAAGAGTATATCCAAAAGGAAGTAAGTGGATACATGATATGATATACTATACAAGTATGTCAGCCTCACATGAAGCTGAAAGATCCCTCTCCCAATATTTCTGTGATATGTCTGTCATTTGTACTGGTGGCAGTGACAGAACAAAGATTTATTACAAATCTTATACTATCAATCGTACACGATGGCCTGGTGAATATACAAATGAAAGATTCCAAACATGGCCAGGTAATAATCCTAAGCTGATTTTCCCTGACACTATGTATGATTTTGCAAGTTATAAATAACTATGGTGGAATTTGTTAAATAAATAAGGTCGTGATGAAACTCATCATACAAAGCTGAGATTTGGACCCACTTGGATAAATCAATTTCACCGTGCATGCCCATGGGTAAGTGACTGGTGGTATGATTATGGACTAAGTGCCTACAACATGGATCCAGTTTATTATGAATCCTATTTTCAAAGATAGTGCAATGACTGTCTAGAAAGTAGTTGGGGAGAGTGTTTTCATAGTCCATGCCAGACAGTCCATGATTTAAGCCAACTAGAATACAAACTTGTAAATCCTATCTTGGAATGTTACAAGAAAAGACAACTTCAATGGTTGGTTCTAACTAAGATTAAACACCAGATTATATTAAATAAACACATGATTGTCAGAAGAATTTACACTAAGGCATGGGATGATAATTTATATCCAAGGCTCAGATTCCCTGGAATTACTATTCTAGATCAACCTGAAGCTAGTACAAGTGGTTCTCATGGGCTCTGCTAAACCAAAAGCATCCATTTTGTCGGAATCCCTAGTCATGGGTGTATAGTGACCGGAATTTCCCGAGGTCTTTATCTGGTTCAAAAAGCTCCTCTGTGTATATAATCATTATGTTTCCTCGTGGGCCTTTGTACTTTAAAGGTATCCACTGTGTAGTACCCCACACACTGTCACATGTGTCGGAAGGACTGAATCTCTGCGCGGATGTCACTCTAGTGTTACCCGAAAGCAATGATTCGCCATCCACTTGTCAATAATCCGTTGGCTCTACATGAATGTTTGTCCCCCCCCAATTCTTATAAAAGGAGGGTTAGGCTCATTCTTGAGGCATTCGCATTCGGAGAGTTTATAGTCGTTTTTGGTTTTGAGTCTGAGTTTGAGCTTCCTGCTCTGCATCTGCGCAAAGTTTCGCAATCTGCTTGCATCACAGAGAACTGAATCTATGTCTTTAGGAGATCTGAGAAGCTTGCGTGTCTATGTGCTCAACATAGGCAAGAACCTAAAGTGGCCAGATCTATAGATTGAGTCTGTCTATTGTCTGTCTGTGTGTTTGAGTCAAAGAACTCTGAGACAAAGTCTGCAACTGGCCAGATAGCCTCCTGTATCGCTCGCTCATATTTTGAGTAGCAAATCTGGTAAATGCCACTGTAGTCAATCTCTAGAAAGAGATCTGAGTCCATCATTCTAGAAATCTGAATCCTGATGTAATATCATTCTGAATATCAATAAAGAGAGAATGTTTTGTTCTGCGTTTTATGAATTGTAACTCTAAGCTTTATGAATGTCCACTGAGGTAGTATTGCTTTCTTAATCTGTTCTCCGAAAGTTCGCCAGAGGTTCGCCAAATCTCGAAGGGACGTGGAGTAGGCTATTAAAAGGCAAGGGAAGCCGCGAAGAAGGCCGAAAGAGGCGTGAAAGAGAAAGTAGGTTCGCGTATGGGTTCACATAGGGAACCTTAAGAAGCAAGAAGAGACTCAGTGAGCCAGCCTGTTTGTTGAGCAGTTTGCAGTGCAAAACTGTGACAGAGGTCCCTGCAGTAAAATTGGAAGTGATGGTTAGAAATTAAATGCAAATCGATATAGAATGCCAGCGGATTTTTAGGTTTTATATAGAATCATGTTGATCTATTTGAAATGTTCTCTGTTTGTTTTTTAAAAGGATGATGGTAAAGTATTTAATTATGAAGAATATGTTTGGAGTGAGGAATTGTATGTAATTTTCAATCTATTATTAATTCATGTAAACGTAGTAATTTATTTAATTGTGTACTTTTTATCTTATTATCAGTATTTGTCAAGATTTTATTATCCATATATTATTTTGGTGATTAATAAATGTAAATTATAATGTTTAATTTTACAAAATAGATATTTTTAATATTATTGAATTTTTTTTTTTTTAATTTTAATATTTATTTTCTGGTTTTTTTTATATTAATTATTTTTCACTATAATTTGCAATAACATTTACATAAAAAAAATCAATGAAACAAAATATAAACAAATTTATTTACTAAGTTATTAGTTACTCTTCATCATTATTTATATATTCCTCAATACTTTAACAAATTATATATTCCCCAATAGTTTAATAATATTTTAAAAATTAAGAGTAAAAATTTAAATACCTTAGTTTACTTACCATTATAATAATAATAAATTATTTTTTTCACTTCTTTTATGAATTCTTTTTAATAGAAAAATATAAAATGGAAAAATTGGTAATCATAATGCTATCCGTTAGAATATTGTATCTTCCAGAATATTTTATATTTATTTTATTTGATTAAATATATTATATTATTTTTTAATGTTATAATTTATATATAAATATAATTGGTATTTAAATTTTATATGAGTAGTAGGTGAGCTTGACCGAAGGGTATCTTAAAGGGTAAGTTGCTCAAACGAGCTTGCTTGCTTATTTTTCGTTGAAATACTAACTATTATCACTAAATTGATATTGATGATCAGTCAATGTAGGGTATCTATTTAAAACTTACTTCATATTTCAAACTAGCATGAGAGGGTTCTCTCAAGGATACAAATGATATTATGTAAATGAAACTCAACGGATGGTTAATTTTGAAATTATCTGAAATTATGTTTTAAGTGTGTTTTTTATGCATGTGAAAGATGTGGACAAATCACTAGCATTGGACATATGGAGTCACTGTAAAGAACTCAATGACATGTGAAACTCCTCTCATGGAAACTCCTCTCATTTCACAGTAGACTAAATGTTTGAAGGAAGTTAGAGCATGTAAGCCATGAATTCTAAGTAATCAAACACTAGAATGCTGAAGATGAAATTTCAGAATACAAAAGACAAATACTCATGAGAACAATGAATCTCAAGTGAAGAGAAACAAGCTACCACTGTATATTACTGATGAACATCAACATCAATCAACTCTATATTATTCGATAATCTGCTTATTAATAGGCTTAGGCATCTTTACATTGGATCTTCCAACAAGGCTAGACCATCGAGTCTCTTTGATGACACCTAATATAACCACAAGCAAATTATATGGAGATAAAATTCACAACTACTAATTTTAAGACAGACTCCTAATAGGAATCTATAACCTATCTATTACATCAACAAACTTAATAATCCATATTTACATCAAGAAAATTCATGTGCTTGGGTGGCACTGACCCTCACCAAAACATAATTTCCCCCACCAAGTCAAGATACTTGTATTCCTACTTTTTAGGAGGTGTTGTCATGATGGATGATGAGTGTCTTCATGGTGAGTTGGTGAAATGAGAAATTTTTTTGAAGACCATGCCTCCACCAAAACAATCCTCTGATGTCCTTTAACCTTTCCACGTGGCTGTCTTATCCCTAATAGACCATCAAAATTTGAAAATACTACAAAATCTTCTTCGCTGCAAAAACATGGGAGCTAAGGCAAGTTCGTAGCAAAAGTCTATAGCACTTTGATTTTATCCATCTTTGCCACATGTTTGCTCCCTTTTCTTATTTGAAGCTATTTATTAAGTCAAAATAGCTAAATACAAACTTTTACCCACCTTCATTATGACAATACCTATGATTTATAGCAAAAAAAATTATTCAGCGAGTTCGTAGCGAATTCTAGGCTTTAAGCCTGAGATACGTTATGAACTTGCCTAATTGGCAACAAACTTGAAAATTGTGATTTCCTTCCTCAAACTTCACCTATGGCTCTATAAGTGATGATTCAAAATGATACAAAACATATCAAAAATCTAATTTTCCACATTTCAAGCTTTAGAAGCTTCACCTTTGGTAGTTCGGGCTTCAATCTCCTCAGCTTCATCTATGAATTTTATTTTTAAACCCTTCTTCTTTAGCTCTGACTATATCATCTCCATATTCTCTTCTAGCTCTTTGACTTGGATTTTAAGTTTCTTTCTCTCTGCAACGAAATATTCCTCTTTCTTGTGTGTTTCATTACCCTATGTAGAGGAAGTGTCCTTTTCAATAGATTTTTTGCATTGGTCAATGACTCATCATATTGATTGATTTGCTCATTTACCTTCTCTTTGAATTATTCTATCATTTTTCTATCCATCTTGACTTCCTCTAATTCCAACTTGGTTTCAATCACTTCTTCCCTGGCTACTCTTAACTGCTCCTTTAACAGTTATAGCTCAGTTTTTTCAACAACCTTCTCTTTACCCTTCCTCTGCACAATGATATCTTCCTTTATTGGAGACAAATCAATGATATACTCTACCTTGCCTTTGTTTGTAATTTCTGTCTTTTTACTAGCCATGACACCTTTGTCAAGCTGCAACCTAGTGAGTGGTTTTCTTGGTTGTAACATAAACCCCGCATCTTCTCCTGAAAAATCAAGTTTTTTGGCAGTGATACGCTTCTTTTTCTTCTTGCTTCCTTTAATATCTACATCTTTTACCACTGGATTCTCTTGTATGTCTATGGCTTGAAGAATATCCTCAAGGTTACCTTTTCCGAGTGCTTGGCTTCTTGTTATCCTACCACGACTCTTCTTTTTTATCTTTGACATACTACTTGCAGGTGTAGGTCGTGGGGCTTCAGTTTCTTATGCATGCTCCACTTCAACATCTAGGGGCTCTCCAATGGGCTACATTTCCTCTTCATTCACACCCTCTATTTCATTTGTAGGTTTGTCACTCTTGCTTCAAGGAGTGGATTTTGATTTAGGTTTCTTCTTGGGTTTTAATGTATCTACTTCATAACCACTAAGGAATAGGAATGTGGCCCAAGCTCTGTTTAGTTTTTTCAACTCCTCCAACACCATAATTTTAATTAACCCATGATGAAAATTTGAAGTCTCACTACCTTCTGGCCTAGCTTGAAATTTGTCTAAAATCTTGCCTAGGCTCCTAAACAAGAAAAATGAGAGGTCTAGAGATTGCTTACCAGTGAAATGCAACAAGAGCCTAAAATGGTACTGATAGACCATATGGACCCTTCCTTCACATGTGAAGTATTTTGGATTACAAGTAGTATTTTTCAGTAGTTTTCTTTAAGGCAACTCGTTGGGATTCTAGATGTCATATCTACTCTAATATGTTCAGGTTTCATAAACTCGTCACAGTTATGTAATTTAAACTTAGTGGCTTTGAACCACTCTTCTCCCATCCTCAAAATTTATGTGGCTTGGGAAAGTGTTTCAAGTGACACCACAAAACTCACCACCCCCACCTTTGAGGCAGTACCTACGAAATTCACTAAAAAAGCGTTTGAAACCTGGGCATGAAACCCTTGTAATTTCTGGCAGAACCTCATGCATCCAGCTTTGATGAAGGCATTTGCAAAACTAGGATCTTCCATGACCAATTTTAGGTCCATAGGTTCATACTTGACCATTGAACCTCCCTTGTTGATGTTCTTATGTGATTCCATCTCCTCCAAAATAGTGCTTCCTTATTTGAAAGTTGACACCTACAAAAAGTGTATATGAATGCAAGTTGTTTGTTGACAAAGGTGGAAACTAACCTATGACAGCAGCTAGATATATACTCAAACAAAAGGAAAGAGGTGGTAGAAGAAGCTAATACAAATTGACAGGGTAAGTGATTAGGCTCGAATGCATGAAGGCTGCATAAGGAAAGGAAAGTGGGAGAGGAAAACAAAATGATGGTGATGTAATTATTGCTAAGTATGTCATACACCAAATAATAACTCATAAGAGGTAGGCACATGGTCACATATTGAATCATAACCATTAAAAAATGACAGCTCATTGATCCCCATACCACTTGCAAAAAACATGAGTTCGTAGCAAATTTAGTTAGAAATTTGGCAGATTCACTATGAACTTGTCAAGTGAGTTCATAGCGAAAATCACCTGTTTTGCATAGAATTCGTTGCGGACTCAGGAAAAAGTGAACAAGTGACTTAAACCTTAATTTGAACCAATGCATGCAGATTTTTGGTAGATTTTTATTGATATGACCATGATGACATGACATGTGGGACTCTAAAAACTCGAGATTATGACCAATTCACAAAATTTTATCAATTTCATGAATTAATTTACCAACACAATAAAACTTGTACCAAATGACCTTCCTAACAAAAATGAAATTTTATTGGTAATAACACCAACCTTCCTACAAATATAATAATTTAATTATATATGTCATAAAGTAAAAAAATATAAATTTATTTAAATGGTTATTTTTATAGTGTATAAATATAAATTAAATATAAATATAAAAATAAATTTAATAATTAGAAATATATATTTATTTTTGAAAAAAAAATATACAATATAAATTTACTAAATAAATTATTTAAAATAATATATATATTTTTTAAGTAATATAAATTTTAATTTATGAATCTAGTTATATTAATGTGTTTAAGTCATACTAGTTAAATGTTTGCTTAATTAATTGTAATTTCTAATCCATAACCTTTTCACTCCACCTAAATTTTATTAAAAATAAATTAGAAATATATTATTGTAATTATTTAATTTAAAATTACAATATTCGAGAAAAATAATTTGGAAATAAAAGCTTGTAAAATTTTAAAAAATTAAGTGTCCACTTCATAACCACACTGAAGTGCTACTTCCCAAAGGCACCGAATTCAAAACGTTATCTCACTGTCAAGGCCACTCTTTGACCACATAGCTCATGTATCCATTTGGATATTTTAGGATTTGGAAATGAGTAATTTAGCATCAAAACTTCTACTAATATGATTACTGTGATATTTTAAAGTATTCAAACATGATACAAAATCTATAAAAACATTTTAATGAAAAAAATTTAGTTGATTATGACCATTGCATTGATATTAATTATGTTGTTAATATTTTATCATTTTATGAGCTTTAGAAAATCAAATGAATACTAGCTAACTGATTTTGTATAACAATTTTGAGAGTATATAATGACGTGGATAACATAAATGCAATTAATGATAGCTCATTATATTATGACATTAGATAACAATTTGCATGATATTGCAACTAACATATGTCTAATTGATTTTGTTAAACAAACACCAAGAATAAATTTATTTAGAATTATAGTTTTCCTAAATGCTAAAACATGGAATAGCATACAATCAAATGTATATGCTAGAGTTTGTCCTTATTCATTTTATCTCATCTCTATACTTAATATATGTTGAGAAAAGCCATTTATAAATATATAGTTAAACCAATGTTCATAAAATAGTTGAATAACATTGATTTTATTAAACAAACTCCAAGAATAAATATATTTAGAATTATGGTTTTCCTAAAAGCTAAAACATGGACTAGCATACCATCAAATGTATATGCTAGAGTTTGTCCTTATTCATTTTATTTCATCTCTATACTTATATATGTTGAGTAAAGCCATTTATAAATATATTGTTAAACCAATGTTCATGAAATAGTTGAATAACTTAAAAAGCTAATAATATTTTATGAGAAAATTTTTATTCATAATAGAAGTAGTAGTGAATATCTAGCAACTCACAAGATAATAATATACTTCTTAATCATATATTTCTATATAAAAATGTTTGAATAATATATTCTAGAAAATTCACATACAATATTTTTATTATGAATTAAGCACATAAATATATAAAAATGTTTAAATAATATATTCTAGAAAATTCACATACAATATTTTTATTATGAATTAACCACATGGTATTCCTATTGAACTAGTCATTATTTTAATAATGTGTTTTATGAACGTTTCCTTGTGTTTCATTCCTATTAGATTTATTGATAAAGACATGCCTCAAAGCCTCACCTCGACCCAATTTGCTTGTGCCTTGCTTTAGTATAACATGGATATGTTCTCCTTAATATGGCTTACATTAAATGGCTTACATTAAAGTGATCAATTATTATATCTAGATTTAAAATATTTCTCAATTAATTCACTCATTTTAAATTTAATTTATTTATATAATTTATATTAAGGAATATTTAGTACAACTTTTATTATGAAATTAAAGAATTTATTTATAATTGAAGATATTTCAATGGTTAATATTTTTATTTTCAAATACAAAATGGAGATTTTAGGATAACGTTTAATATAGAATTTCCAAAATTATTACTAATTTAAGATATTATGGGGAAAAATCAATTTACCAATAATCTAGAAATTTGTTTTTGACTATTTGAATAAACAACGATAATCCCATTAATCTTGAAGAATTGAAATTTGTGAAGGCCATTGTTTTACAAGACATATGACGACCTTTCATTTACTACTAGACCTTCCCCGTCATTTGCAATAATCACCCATGGTATTATGACATATGTGGTAGTGACTAGTTGTACTTATCTCTTAGAAACAAAATGTACTACTATTATTAAGAATGGAAATAATTACAACATGATCAGTATGAATCAAAATATTCTTCATCATGTACATGGATAAAATATTCATAGTTCCCTGTTTTTTTTGGTTGAGGTGAACTTCCCATGCATGTTCAAATTAAGAAATAACCCCGTTGATCATAACCAACATTTTTTTTAGGTGCATTGCATTTAGGTTTTCAACATGACCTTATATATACATCACATTGATCTGTAAATTGTTGTGGATATTCCACTAGATAGTTTGTCACAACATATCTTCTAATAATATATTAAAGCTATGAGATTATACATGATTACAAATTTATTAAACTTTAAGATCTGTAAATTTAACCGTAATTAGTGCATGCGTGTGAACATAAATTATGCACAAAAGTAGAGAATGAAAAAATAAACTCACACACACATAAGACATAATATATGCTCTCTGGAATATATTTCGGGAGAAAACCTAGCTGGAAGATCAGGTCGCTTTGCTCTCTTTCTCTGTCTGGAAATATGGCTACAAGTACAAATAAGTAATTATTGTGGCTCGTGGGCTATTACAGTGAAAATATCCTCTCAATGTGTTATAACTCCTATCTCTCTTGTCTATATATTCTCATATATGGAACAAAATTATCTCAAAAGAATGGAATGCCTCTTCCTCCTAGTGGCTTGGTTATAAAATAGCCCGATACCCTACTAATGGTTAATTTTGACTACATCAAATCTTAACTAGGGTTACAAAATAGACTCTGCTAGAGTATTATATATAAAAAACACATGGCTAGCCTCTTTTCAATGAATAATAGGGGCTGATGCAACATCCTCCCAAACTATAAGTGTGAAAACAGGAAGGTTGACTTCTGAGTTGCATAAATTTTTCATTTGGACTCAGATTGACGTGACTCTTGCACCGTTGGAAAGGTATCTATGCGTCGAATAGCATAAATTTTTTTTTCTCTAAGAGAACAATTTTCACTCCCAAAAATTGTTGTTTGATGCCTGCTACAGGATCATCTCGCTTGAAAAATCATTGTATATTTGGTTGACTTAAGGAGTCTAATGTTTGATAAATGATTTAATTTATTAATAGAAAATTTGCATATTTTTAATAATTTGAGTGAGAAATAGGTATGTGAGGTTTTTAAATGTAAATATTCTCAAATAAGTGATAATACGAGAGATATTAGACATGTGAAGATCTCATAAAGATCTTAGGAATTAGGAAGTCCTAGAACAGGGATTTAGTGAGTCAAAAGTGGATTTAAAGGACTTTTAGGATATGGTTGAGTAGATTGTGGATATGAACCAGAATTGGTTGCATAATCCTTTTTTATATATTTGTAAGACTCAAAGGCATTAGGGGATGCCATTTAAAATGAAGAAAAATAGGCCAAAGAGAGTGTGAGGGTGAAAAAAAGACGAAGACTCGATCTACCCACATATTGTATATCAGGCCATTTAGATTTGAATATGATTTATATATAGCATCTATTTGCATAGATGGAAATGATCTTTGCTTGTTAAATCACAATTTATTTATGTATGATATATCTGTAGGTTTATGGGTTGTATAAGATTATGTTGATATTGGTCACACATCCCTTTTCTCATGAATTAATCTGTACTGTGTGTCGCTCCTATCGGTGACATAATGTGTACATTATTTAGAGATTTTTTTGTGATTAGATCTTTGAAAAAAAAAATTCCAAGGAAAAATTCCTAATTTTATTAATGAAAAAAAATTACATGTGCTGGTAATTGTCAATCAAGACAACCCAAGAAGTTGCAAATAAATATAATACATGGGGAGAAATCTAGGATTTTCTCCCTTTATTCTTTTCCACCTTTCGCCAAGCTCCTTGTGTAGGCGTGGAAGAGATAAGGGTGAGTTGGGTATCTTCTGTGATTGCTCCAGTGTCATTATCTGAGATTGAGTTGTTTGAAGTATGTTGTATTTTTTTTCCACCACTGTTTGGTACCCCGATGTCATTGATGATTGAACCACGGAGGTAAGGTCAAAATGGTCTTTCATCTCTTGTTCTTTTGTCCCTGGATTTGCGGTAGTCTGGTTATTCTCCATAGGGATGACGACATCCCCTTCTACTTCTGTCTCCTATTCTGGTTCTTCTGAAGTAAATTTCCAACCCTTGGGTGATTTCCCTGAATTTTTCTTTTTTCTGTTGTCTCTTTTAGCTTCCGGGCCTATGTTTTGTAAATGATCTATGTTCCTGCAAAGTTTGCATCTGAATGCAGTATTTTTGAAATCAAGGTGTTGCTTCCATTTATGTTGTTTATGATTTAGTTGTATACTTTCTGGAAGGCCTTTACTGAGGTCCACCTCCATGCATATTCGTGCGAAGGTGTAGATTCTCTCCTGCAAGCATTGAGTCTTTGTTTTAATGTATTTCACGATGATGTTCCCTTTACCTTCAAAACACTTTCATTCCAAAAATGAAAGGGAAGGTTGTATAGCCGGACCCATACCGGAATTCTGGTCACTTCCATAGTTTTTTCGTCAAAATCCAGGAACCAAGGAGTTATTGAAATCCCTGTGGATCCCCAGAACCATGGTCCCTCTCTCAGGATGATATCTCTGGCTTTTGAGGATGAAAAATTGACAATGAAGAATCCCTTTGAGCGGAGGTGTATTTCACTATCCATGGTCCATTTGGTTAATATCCAGTGATAGAGCTCAATAGGTTTGGGCCATAAGTTGTTAAATCTACATATTATTGCTTGGGCTTCAAAAGAGGTTCGATGATCATCAATCTCTGGGATATCTATGTTCAGTTCTGGGACACAATTTAGCTAGTCCACTATATATGGTTTGGGTGCATTCACAACTGCTTCAGTTGGTGTAGGTTCTTTGTTTTTCCCCTGTAATATATTTCTATATGAGGGACCTTTCGAGCTGTCGGGTTTTAAAGTGTTTCCCCGAATGAAACCTTGAGAACTGTGATGTCCTGTTGTGCCTCCTCTCAATCTCAGATTGAGATATATGGTGGATTCTATATATATGCAATAATATTTTATTGAGAAAGAGTTTTGAAGAGATCTCTCGTTGTAGATTAAAGATTGCAGATGGCTGGGATATCCAGATGCAAGACTGATATTGTGTTTCACTTTACAGTTCCATCATTTTCTTGTGCCAAAATTAAAAAATTGTTCCCCACAGGGGGTTTTATGAAAATATGAAATTGGATAAAGCTTACCTCTTTGTTTGTGATGCTTTTATATCCATTGATGGGGTTTGACACTTTCATATTAGGCAGAGTCCGTTGAAAACTAGGGATCATTGCATAATAGGAAAACTTAGCAATAGGCAGGCCATAGCTTTCAGGCTGAAATCTTAGATATTTGTGGATGCGACCATCGAGTAACTACTGTCTATGAGCCCATACTTGCCAAGTATCCACCGGCTTCCTATGAGGTCTGGTTTTTAGGATCTTTCAGGAGCACACCCGGTACCATCCCCTATTCTGAGAAGCAAGTCCCGGGCAATGGTAAAGTATCCACTGCGAAGTAGTATGGCGGGTGTATGAGTTTGAAACACACCATGGGGAAAGGACAAGACGGACATATGGGAGTTGGATGGCGACAACGGAGGGGTCTGTGGTGCCGCTAAAAATTTCTTCCAACTAGACCGGCGGGGTAGTGTCATATGTGAGCTTCCAAGTCCACTTCCCATCTGTGGCGCAACTATGAAAGGTTTCCTTCTTGCTTCCATGGTTTATAGC
Source organism: Pinus albicaulis (assembly GCA_034641835.2). Lineage (NCBI taxonomy): Eukaryota > Viridiplantae > Streptophyta > Pinopsida > Pinales > Pinaceae > Pinus > Pinus albicaulis. The sequence goes on along the minus strand of CM076577.1, from coordinate 1,449,809,061 downwards.
ACAATAAACCCTAGCCGCCATGGTTCTCTTAATCATATTTGAACGATTTGAAGGTAAAGGCTTTCCATTTTTTGTGACAAAATTCATAGTTTCACAAATTAGATAATGATGCGAAAGTAGAGAGAAGACAAGCTATATAAGAGAGGAACCATCTTTTTGAAGCTAGGAGCATACTTTGTGAAAACACGTCAAACCGTGAGAGCCAAGCAAGAAGAAAGAGAATTTCTTAACAGAAAAAGGGAAATTCATAATGGAAATTGTCATCAAACTTGCGGGTCAATTTATGATCAAAGGAAGATGAAATTTGAAATTTTCGGATCTAGTTTTTGTGTAGAACATGGTATAATTTATAATTTGCAAACAATTTTCCAAAAATATCCTTGGTTGGCGAGTTCCGAAGTGATATTTAAACTGTGTTTTTGCAGACTACTGACTCGGAAAAAATGACTTGCTATCTTGCAATCCAGTGTTGAAAAGGGGCATTTGTGGTTGTTAAGCCTATGCTATAATTTATAAACTAGCACAACCACATTATATTTACTAATGTGGTTGATATACACCGATAGGCGTAAAAAAAATAGATTTACAACCACATTTACCAATGTGGTTGATATACGCCGATAGGCCTATATCCACTACCCATCACATTAATTTATATATCAATAAATAAATATTATATATAATAAATTTATTATATTAACTTGAAAAATATATATTATATATTAATTAGAATATTAATATATTAAATATATTAATTATGATTAAAATCACAAAAATATTTTATATATATTAATAATATTATAAAAATATTAATAATATATATTAAAAATATTTATTAATATATTAAAAATATTAACCATATACATACTATAAATTAACTTAAAATATATATAATATATATTAATATAAAAAATATTAATAATATATAATAAATTAATATATCATAGATGGTTATATTATTAATAAAGCAAAAGAACTAATAATATATTAATAATATATATTATGTCATAGTTGGTTATATTATTATTATTAGAATAATATAAATATTATAATATTTATTTATAATGATTATTAGTAATATTATAATCTAATATTTATTAATAAATATTATTAGTAATATTATAATATTATTTAAATTACTAAATAAATATTAAAATATTATAATATTACTAATAATCATTATTAATAAATATTTGAATATTTATTTATAATGATTTTTAGTAATATTATAATATTATTAATATTACTAAATAAATATTATAATATTATAATATTATTAATATATACAAAAATATTTTATATATATTTTTAATATTATAATAAGTATTAATAATATATATTAAAAATATTTATTAATATATTAATAATATTAACTATATACATACTATAAATTAACTTGAAATATATATAATATATATTAATAATATTTATTAATATAAAAATAATAAAAATAATATTTAATATTTTAATATTTATTTATATATTAATATCATAGATGGTTATATTATTAATAAACCAAAAAAACTAATAAACCCAAGGGTTTAATATTATAAACCAAAGCAAGTGGTGAACCCAAGGGAAAATCCTTACCCAAAAAATTATAAACCAAAGGAATTGGTGAACCCAAGGGAATAGATTTAAACATTGAGACAATGGTTGTCACAATCCAATGTTGGACCGACTATGACCAGGGTTGGCAATGGGTGATTTTCATATTGAGACAATGTTTCTCATATTGTGTCATTTGATCATGGATGACATTGATCGATTATTCATATTATAAACCAAAAAAACTAATAAACCCAAGGGTTTAATATTATAAACCAAAGCAAGTGGTGAAACCAAGGGAAAATCATTACCCAATAAATTATAAACCAAAGGAATTGGTGAACCCAAAGGAATTGATTTAAACATTGAGACAATTGTTGTCGCAATGCGACGTTGGGCAAGTATGACCATGGTTGGCCATGGGTGATTTTCATATTGATACAATGTTTGTCAGAATGTGACATTTGATCATGGATGACATTGATCGATTATTCATATTATAAACCAAAAAACTAACAAACCCAAGGGTTTAATATTATAAACCAAAGGAATTGGTGAACCCAAGGGAAAACCATTACCCAACAAATTATAAACCAAAAGGAATTGGTGAACCCAAGGGAATAGATTTAAACATTGAGACAATTGTTGTCGCAATGTGACGTTGGGCCAAGTATGACCATGGTTGGCCATGGGCAATTTTCATATTGATACAATGTTTGTCAAAATGTGACATTTGATCATGGATGACATTGATCGATTATTCATATTATAAACCAAAAAAACTAAAAAACCCAAGGGTTTAATATTATAAACCAAAGCAAGTGGTGAACCCAAGGGAAAATCATTACCCAAAAAATTATAAACCGAAGGAATTGGTGAACCCAAGAGAATTGATTTAAACATTGAGACAATTGTTGTCGCAATGCGACGTTGGGCCAAGTATGAACATGGTTGGCCATGGGTGATTTTCATATTGATACAATGTTTGTCAGAATGTGACATTTGATCATGGATGACATTGATCGATTATTCATATTATAAACCAAAAAAACTAATAAACCCAAGGGAATTGATTTAAACATTAAGACAATTGTTGTTGCAATGCGACGTTGGGCCAAGTATGACCATGGTTGGCCATGGGTGATTTTCATATTGATACAATGTTTGTCAGAATGTGGCATTTGATCATGGATGACATTGATCGATTATTCATATTATAAACCAAAAAAACTAATAAACCCAAGGGTTTAATATTATAAACCAAAGGAATTGGTGAACCCAAGGGACAACCATTACCCAAAAAATTATAAACCAAAGTAATTGGTGAACCCAAGGGAATTGATTTAAACATTGAGACAATTGTTGTCGCAATGCGACGTTGGGCCAAGTATGACCATGGTTGGCCATGGGTGATTTTCATATTGATACAATGTTTGTTAGAATGCAACATTTGATCATCGATGACATTGATCGATTATTCATATTATAAACCAAAAAAACTAATAAACCCAAGGGTTTAATATTATAAACCAAAGAAAGTGGTGAACATAAGGGAAAATCCTTACCCAAAAAATTATAAACCAAAGGAATTGGTGAACCCAAGTGAATAGATTTAAACATTGAGACAATGGTTGTCACAATGCAACGTTGGACCAACTATGACCATGGCTGGCGATGGATGATTTTCATATTGAGACAATGCTTCTCATAATGTGTCATTTGATCATGGATGACATTGATCGATTATTCATATTATAAACCAAAAAAACTAATAAACCCAAGGGTTTAATATTATAAACCAAAGCAAGTGGTGAACCTAAGGGAAAATCATTACCCAAAAAATTATAAACCAAAGGAATTGGTGAACCCAATGGAATTTATTTCAACATTGAGACAATTGTTGTCGCAATGCGACGTTGGACCAAGTATGACCATGGTTGGCCATCGGTGATTTTCATATTGATACAATGTTTGTCAGAATGCGACATTTGATCATGGATGACATTGATCGATTATTCATATTATAAACCAAAAAAACTAATAAACCCAAGGGTTTAATATTATAAACCAAAGCAAGTGGTGAACGCAAGGGAAAATCATTACCCAAAAAATTATAAACCAAAGGAATTGGTGAACCCAAGGGAATTGATTTAAACATTGAGACAATTGTTGTCGCAATGCGACTTTGGACCAACTATGACCATGGTTGGCCATGGGTGATTTTCATATTGATACAATGTTTTTCAGAATGTGACATTTGATCATGGATGACAATGATCGATTATTCATATTATAAACCAAAAAAACTAATAAACCCAAGGGTTTAATATTATAAACCAAAGGAATTGGTGAACCCAAGGGACAACCATTACCCAACAAATTATAAACCAAAAGGAATTGGTGAACCCAAGGGAATAGATTCAAACATTGAGACAATGGTTGTCACAATGCAACGTTGGACCAACTATGACCATGGCTGGCGATGGATGATTTTCATATTGAGACAATGTTTCTCATAATGTGTCATTTGATCATGGATGACATTGATCGATTATTCATATTATAAACCAAAAAAACTAATTAACCCAAGGGTTTAATATTATAAACCAAAGAAAGTGGTGAACCCAAGGGAAAATCCTTACCCAAAAAATTATAAACCAAAGGAATTGGTGAACCCACGGAAATTGATTTAAACATTGAGAGATAACGAGCAAGCAACAATGCTGGCTACATGACCATGGTTGACCATGGGTGATTTTGATATTGATACAATGTTTTATTTAATGTGACATTTGGATCATGGATACATCGATCGATTATTCATATTATAAAAACTAAAAACTATTGAACTCAAGGGTTTAATATTATAAACTGTAAAGCATGGTAAACCAAGGAAAATCATTACCTAAAAAATTGATAAACCAAAGGAATCGTAACCTAAGGGTATTGATTTAAACATTGACAATTTAACTATGGATGACAATTAATTATTTGTTCATATTATAAACCAAAAAACTAATAAACCCAAGGGTTTAATATTATAAACCAAAGGAATTGGTAAAACCCAAGGACAACCATTACCCAAAAAATTATAAACCAAAAGGAATTGGTGAACCCCAGGGAATAGATTTAAACATTGAGACAATGGTTGTCACAATGCAACGTTGGACCAACTATGACCATGGTTGGCGATGGATGATTTTCATATTGAGACAATGTTTCTCATAATGTGTCATTTGATCATGGATGACATTGATCGATTATTCATATTATAAACCAAAAAAACTAATAAACCCAAGGGTTTAATATTATAAACCAAAGAAAGTGGTGAACCCAAGGGAAAATCTTACCCAAAAAATTATAAACCAAAGGAATTGGTGAACCAAAGGGAATTGATTTAAACATTGAGACAATTGTTGGCGCAATGCGACGTTGGGCCAAGTATGACCATGGTTGGCGATGGGTGATTTTCATATTGAGACAATATTTGTCAGAATGTGACATTTGATCATGGATGACATTGATTGATTATTCATGTTATAAACTAAAAGAACTAATAAACCCAAGGATTTAATATTATAAACCAAAGGAATTGGTGAACCCAAGGGAATTGATTTAAACATTGATAAAATTGTTGTCACAATGTGACGTTGGACCAACTATGACCATGGTTGGCCATGGGTGATTTTCATATTGAGACAATATTTGTCAGAATGTGACATGTGATCGTGGATGACATTGATCGATTATTCATATTATAAACCAAAGGAACTAATAAACGCAAGGGTTTATATTATAAACCAAAGGAATTGGTGAACCCAAGGGAAATCCATTACCCAACAAATTATAAACCAAAGGAATTGGTGAACCCAAGGGAATTGATTTAAACATTGAGACAATTGTTGTCACAATGCGATGTACGCTGGACCAAACATCGATCGATTATTCAGTATTATAAACCAAAAGAACTAATAAACCCAAGGGTTTAATATTTAAAACCAAAGGAATTGGCTAACCCAAGGGAAATCCATTACCCAACAAATTATAAACCAAAGGAATTGGTGAAATCCAAGGGATTTGATTTAAAAATTGAGACAATTGTTGTCACAATGCGATCAAGAAAAAACACTCAATCGATTATTCATACTATAAAGCAAAAGAACTAATACACCATGGTTTAATATTATAAACTTAAAGAATTAGAACCTAAGGAAACCATTACCCAACAAATTATAAACCAAAGGAATTGGTGAACCCAAGGTGATTGATTTAAACATTGAGACAATTGTTGTCACAATGCGACGTTGGACCAACTATGACCATGGTTGGCCATGGGTATTTCCATATTGAGACAATATTTGTCAGAATGTGACATTTGATCGTGGATGTCATCGATCGATTATTCATATTATAAACCAAAAGAACCAATAAACCCAAGGGTTTAATATTATAAACCAAAGATATTGGTGAACCCAAGGGAAAACCATTACCCAAAAAATTATAAACCAAAGGAATTGGTGAACCCAAGGGAATTGATTTAAACATTGAGAAAATTGTTGTCACAATGCGACGTTGGACCAACTATGACCATGGTTGGCCATGGGTGATTTTCATATTGAGACAATATTTGTCAGAATGTGACATGTGATCGTGGATGACATTGATCGATTATTCATATTATAAACCAAAGGAACTAATAAACCCAAGGGTTTAATATTATAAACCTAAGGAATTGGCGAACCCAAGGGAAATCCATTACCCAACAAATTATAAACCAAAGGAATTGGTGAACACAAGGGAATTGATTTAAACATTCAGACAATTGTTGTCACAATGCAACGTTGGACCAAACATCGATCGATTATTCATATTATAAACCAAAAGAACTAATAAACCCAAGGGTTTAATATTTTAAACCAAAGGAATTGGCGAACCCAAGGGAAATCCATTACCCAACAAATTATAAACCAAAGGAATTGGTGAACCCAAGGGATTTGATTTAAAAATTGAGACAATTGTTGTCACAATGCGACGTTGGACAAAACATCAATCGATTATTCATACTATAAAGCAAAAGAACTAATACACCGAAGGGTTTAATATTATAAACCAAAGGAATTGGTGAACCCAAGGGAAAAACCATTACCCAACAAATTATAAACTAAAGGAATTGGTGAACCGAAGGGAATTGATTTAAACATTGAGACAATTGTTGTCACAATGCGACGTTGGACTAACTATGACCATGGTTGGCCATGGGTGATTTTCATATTGAGACAATATTTGTCAGAATGTGACATTTGATCATGGATGACATTGATCTATTATTCATATTATAAATCAAAAGAACTAATAAACCCAAGGGTTTAATATTATAAACCAAAGGAATTGGTGATCCCAAGGGAAAACCATTACCCAACAAATTATAAACCAAAGGAATTGGTGAACCCGAGGGAATTGATTTAAACATTGAAAATTTGTTATTGCTGATAAAGATCAACTACTTAATTATGGTTGGCCATGGGTGATTTTCATATTGAGAAAATATTCACAAAAATGTGACATTTGATCGGATGAGACATTGATCGATTATTCATATTATAAATCATATGTCTGTTGGCATCTAAAGAAGTAGAAGATATAGTCAAAGATATTATGGTTGAACTATGGGAAAACCATTACCCAACAAATTATAAACCAAAGGAATTGTAGAACCTAAGGAATTGACAAACATTGAGAAAATTGTTGTCACAATGCGATGTTGGACCAACTATGACCATGGTTGGCCATGGGTGATTTTCATATTGAGAAAATATTTGTCAGAATGTGACATTTGATCATGGATGACATTGATCGATTATTCATATTATAAACCAAAGGATAAAATCTAATATAAAAATTTATTTATTAAATTTATATTTATAATTTATTTGAATGATTCTTAAATGTAAAACTATATTTTATGGTTTTCAAATCATGTGGTATGTTCAGGTTATTGTGTTTTGTTCCAATCTATATTTTTTTTAAATACATGTGTTTTGTTCCAATCATGTGGTATGTTCGGGTTATTGTGTTTTGCTCCAATCTATATTTTGTTATTGTGTTTTATAATGTTTTTAATTAATTTTGACCAAATATGTATAGTTGTTTAATTATAGCTCACATTAGTTTTTAGTTAGAGATTATTTTATTTAACATGCCAACTAAGATTGAGAAGAAAAGGAATTAGATATCTCTATCATATAGGGTTTTCTAATGCATCTATTGGTCCAATAATGTTTTTAATTAAAATTAACCAAACATATGTGTTTTTTTTTGTTCTCATTATAGTTGACATTATTTCTTAACTTAATGAACATTTTATTTTTACTTTAGGAAAGATGTGTCAAAGCTAGAGTATGCATAAAGAGAATTATACATCTCATACACTTTTAATAAAAGGATAATAAAAATTGTATTGCTTCTACTACCAAATTTATATTTTTAAAAACTAACCATTAAAAACTAAGTATTGAAAACTAACAATTATAAATATAAATAAATCTTAAAATAAAAACCATTATAAATATAAATAAATCTTAAAATAAACTCAAATTTATAACAAAATTTCACTATTTAAAAATAGAAAAATAACTATCTCATAACAAAATTATTTTTATTTTCTATTTCCTTTGAGCGAGGCTTTCTTTAATTAATAAATTAATTAAAGATTCAGTTTATTAATATTTTATTTTATATTACTCAATTATTTAAACTAAAATAATAATAATAAATTAAATTAATATAATTTATTTTATGCCACATAAATTAGTATCTACATCGAATTTGACGATTCTATAAGTTGAACTTAATGTGGTGGAAGTAATTTTGCAACTGGGGACCAAACACAATTTAGACATATTTTGTAAATTACATTCACAATTATATTTATTGATATTTTGAACTTTAATTAAATATGAACATTTACACACAGCTTAGTAGATTTGAAATTTGAAAAAATATGCATTTAATTGTTAGGATCTAGATGAACAAATCTACCTGATACTTTTAACATTTTCATGCACTCGCTTTCGAAAATCAATGAGATGATCGAATCCAAATCCAGAAAATGTATGAGAAAGACCTTTATAAAAGCAAGAAGACAATTTATTGAGGTCTAAGAGGATTTTAAACCCTGATGACCAAATTAAACTATATCTATGAGGATTTTAGAATTGATGAGTAGAAAATGTAAATAGTTCATTCGGGTCGCCCTCAACCTAAAAGTAAATAGTGAAATAATAAAAAGTATTATCAATATTTGTGGATATATAGTTGTATTATAGTTTTATTAATGTATTTGTACAGTATATGAGTATATATCATGTATTGGATTTAACCAAATACAAAATTCAATAGATGATATATACTATTTTAATGTATTAATGGAATTATTTCATAAATATTGGTGAGCCACTAAAAGATTGCAAAACTCAAACTACCCTTACTTAATGCATATAAAAGAGACTAAGGTAGGAATTTATCAATAGATTATATATACTACTTTAATGTATTAATGAAAGTATAGCTACATAAATATTGGTCGGCCACAAAAAGACTGCAAGACTTAAACTACTTCCTACGCCCTACTTCAAGACGATTAATTAAATTAATTAATTAAACCTTTGGTTTAATTAATATGGCTGGAACTCATATATATTTGTATAGTTATTTTCATATGATCGCCTTAGCACACAGTCCATGGATAAACTTGAAGAATTTAAAATATTTTGGAACATAATACTTCGTTGAGGTACTTACAAATTAATTAATTAATTATATATAATAAAATAACTATATATGTATAATCGAGTCATAAAATTAGTTTATTTGGTATATTTTTTGAGTTAAAAATATTTTTGTTATTATAAAGTCACGGGCTACATACTAGAACTAATAGAAAATTATCCCTTCACGTGAATCTCCCTTATATAAATATTCAGTATGCGTAGTGTTCTCTCCTTGTACAAACACGGTGTAAATGATACTGGAGTGCGAGGAATCACATGGAAGAAAAAATGATTATGGTTTGAAAAAAAAAAAACACCAAATTCATCATGCACGCATGAAACAAAAATACCACAACCTAATACAATAAGCCGCATAAAAGTGGTCTTGTGGTTGTTTTTGAGATTGTTAAAAGGCCAATCATGTGATTTTTTCAACTGAACTAATCTTCATACACTGTCCTCGTGCAAGATCTAATCTTGAGACACAATCCTAATACAAGATAGCTTATTCTCTCCAAATTAATTTTCATGCATCTGGATGAATTAAATGACATAATATTTCGAAATAACTACGATGAAGATCATGCAGGTTTATGTTATTTTTATAATGTAACTCTCTTTCTTTTAATCTGAATACGTTCAACACAGAATTAAAATGTTCCGAAAAGAAATAAATATACGTACCCTCCATATGGTCTCCGATATTTACAACGAAAGCTCCTTCGGCCAGTTCCACTGTAACCCACGTTTCACCATCGTCCTTTTTGGCTTGAAGGCCTCCAAAATTGTCTTGCAGTAAAATGGTAAGAGTTCCTGGACCGGTATGTCTCTTGAGGCCTAACGTTAAATCGAGGCAGGGGCAAGTCGGGTAGATATTCAAGAGAACCTTCTGTTGGCCTTCTCCACATGCTTTCTCAATTGCATCTGCTTCAACTCCTAGTGATTCTGAGATGAGCCCAAGTAGTGTTTTCGCCAATTCCATCATTGTATCGCTGTAGATGGCTAAAGCTTCCCTGAAAAACAATGATAGTTCGAGCATGAATAAACGTAATCATTGCACACATAAATATTTATTAACTTCATTAAATAGTCACGAAAAGAACATTGCAGTGTAATTAAGAGAACAAGATTATTCATCATACGCATATAACTTAATAAAGTATTTAAATAAAAACAAAGGGCTAGGGACTAATAATTTGAAATATTTCTTTTCGTAGCTATACAAGAGAATAATAATGAATTATTATAAACGTAATCATAGTACACATAAATATTTAGTAGCTTGATTAAATAGTCACGAAAAGAACATTGCATTGTCATTAAAAGAACGAGATTATTCATTATACGCAAACTTAATAAAATCTTTAAATAAAACAAAGGGCTAGGGACTAATAATTTTAAATCTTTCTTTTCGTAGCTATACAAGAGAATAATAATGAAGTAATTATAAGCGTAATCATAGTGCACATAAATATTTATTAACTTGATTAAATAGTCACGAAAAGAACATTGCAGTGTAATTAAAAGAACACGATTATTCATTATATGCATACTTATAAAATATTTAAATAAAACAAAATCACATCATATAATAATAACTAGCAACTAGAAATGATTATCTTCATTTTTATTTTGTTTTGAAAACTAAATTATAATAAATTTTCTGCCAATACAAAAATAAATAAGATCATTCAACATAAACCTTAATAACTAATAAAATAATATTTAACCAAAACGAAATCCCATATTTAGCCAAAACTAAATCCCATCATATAATAAATGGGTTATTTAGATCCACAAGACATCCGTAGATTACTTGTCGACTGAAAGAAAAGACAACAGACAACAGTACATTACTTGAACTAAATCTCATAATACAAATATACGTAGAGAGTCTTTAATATATCATATAAACCGCGATTGCTCAGTTACCCTTGCTTGCATCATGACCCACAGCCCATTTTTCATAAAGAGAGTCAACCCACCTACCTTGTATTTCAGCTGTTCATCTTTATTAACCAGTTTCAGTCTGTAACGATATAAAATGGATGCCGCAACATGCTTCATCTGCAAATATGCAAAATATCTCCCTATACACATGCGAGGGCATCCGTGGAAAACAGGATATTTTTAAACAGATTGGTTTACAAAAACACCCTCATCATTAAGCCATCTATTTGGCTTGAATTCCATGCAGTCTCTGCCCCAGATGCTTTCCATTCGTCCCATGGCATAAGCCACGTTGATAATTTACCAGTACCCTTCTTGATAGGCCTCCCATCTGGCAGTACCATGTCCTCTATCGCCTCCCTTCTGTTCAATGGCACTGGAGGGTAAAGTCTCATTGTCTCGGACAGACATGCATGCAGATAATGCATTTCTTTTAGCTCCTCCCGGCTGAAAAAGAGTGGTTCACTGGGTTTGACATCAACTGATCTGTTCTTTAAAATGTTTTGGATCTCTTTCAGAATGTTTTCTTCCACATGGGGATGTTGAAGAAGGAGCCAAAAGAACTAGGAAAGTGCCACAGACGTTGTGTCACTGCCGGCAAGAATGAAGCTTAGACAAATTCCTCACAAGAACGTGTCGGAATACGGGACACTATTTTTATCTGGAGATCTCAGAAAAATAGACAATAAATCCACACGGGTATCCGACATCCCATTTTTTTCCATACGCAATTCCTCCCTTCTGGACGAAACAATCTCCATTACAAACTGGTTGATGGTCTTCAGAGAAGATTCAAGTTTCGCATCGATCCCCGCCATAACCAAACAACTCATGATTTCTCTCAGAAACATAGGCCTTACGAATCGACTATGCGATGCTTCAAGACCATCGTTGAATGCTTTGACAAATGGAATGGCAGGCAGAGACGGAGATAAACACCCCACTTCCACACCAAACACAACTTTGCAGATGTTGTCAAACGTGAAACGAAATAAAATGTCTTGAAGATCAATGGCGCTTCCCGCAGATGTTGTGTTATCCAGAATAGGAATCAGATTTTGGTGCAAGGAATCTTGTATGGACTTCACCACATAAGTGAGACTAGATACAGAGTTAAACTCTACCACAGACGACTTCCTTTGTTGAATCCATAGTTCTCCATCGGTGTTAAACAATCCATCACCAAAAACTTCTCTAAACGTGTTCCTGAAACCGGGACCCTTTGGGAAACTTGAAAACTTAGTTGTGAAAATGTACTCCTACAGTTCCTACATCAACTCGATAAAGTACATAAACCAAAGAAATGCACACCTGAATTGAACTGCCTTTGCAGGCCAGCTTTGAACATCCCAAGCTGGGGAGAATGTCGTGACGTATAGTTCTCTCCAGTCCATCAAGGGGTCATCATTGATAAAATTCCCATTTCCATATCCTATGAACTGCCCTGCATGTATGGTGTACTACATCTTCTCTTCTACTGGAAGCGAAAAGAAGTCCTCGGCACAATGCTTATTGCATGAGCATTGCGCTCCGACTCGCCCACCACCATACCATGGCGGATCGCCTCCAAGCGGCAAAATTGCTACAATGGAATGAAAATACATGAGCATTGCGCTTCTCCTCCCACTCCCCACTTCATGCAACTGTTAAATTCCCTTCCATCGTCACATGTCTACGAAGAGACAAGCAGTCTTGTAATGAGCAACGTGCCCATCAACATGGTTGGGAGATCCCGACACGTCGGAGACAAGCATAGATTTTAATTAGCAACGTGCCCATCAGCGTGGTGGTTATGGGATGGGAGGATTTCTTAATTTGATAGGTGGCGGTCAGCAAATGGCACAGTAAATTTTTAATCCAGATTTGTAAAAAATTAATTTAAGTACGGTTTAAACACGTGATTTAGATATGCAAGGAAGTTAGTGGGGTAGATTTCATCCATCGATTTAGTAAATTTTTAATCCAGATTTGTAAAAAATTAATTTAAGTACGGTTTAAACACGTGATTTAGATATGCAAGGAAGTTAGTGGGGTAGATTTCATCCATCGATTTAGTGGCGACTACTAGAATATACTGGCATCTTCCAATCCTGACCATCAGATCAAAAAAATTAATTAGACTAATCACAAAACATGCTCCTTCCGATAGGGGGTTATGCCTATCGGCGTAATTAACAAATTTGAGATAACATGTACTCAAATGGATTCTTTACTCTTTATAAATCAATCTCCCCATATTTATATAAAGTCATTATGTATTTGTGATTTTTCATCCCTGTATGATATCAAAGTTCCTAGGCTCCTACTGCATGTCGCATTTTTAATGGGATATGTAAGGCCTTCGATCAACAATTTTGTGGCTTTTTTAAGGAATCTGTTGAAGTTGGGTGGGCAGATCCTGATACAATGTCAATCTCTTAGGGCAGATGAAGATCAACGGCGAGTGCTTCAGCTGAAAACATTCTGTGTGATACAAAAGGAATTGGGAGATGAGCGTAAAAAAGACTACATTTTGTGTGCTTTTTATTGAGCGAGTTTAGTATGGATAAGAAAGTCTTGTTGCCCACCAATTGTTGTCACGTTTACCATGAATTGTTTTTAACTAAATGGCTTGATTTGCTGCAGAGTAACTACTCTATTTGTAGATCTCTTTTAACCACAGATTGAAATAAAGAAAAAGAGAGTCGTGATATATTAGGGATCCATATTAGCATGTTGTGTTTATTAGCCATCCATATTGTCATGCTGTGTTTGTATTGAATTAACACATTTTTATTTTACTAGTTTTTAGTTTACGAATATTGCCATAGGATCTTCTGCATGTATTGAAAGTTTATCTCAACTGTCCAAGTTTGATTTCTATTATTTTATGACTTGTATTTTTAAATTCTCCATTCACTGAAATTTCCAAGAGTCCCCTTCAACATTTCCTGCCCACAACTAGCTAAAAATTGAGAGGTCGAAAGCATATTGAATCAACGTAATGATGCAGGTTCTAATTTTAGGTTGCCTGCAAATATTATCCACAAAACTCCACTAAGAAAGATCCACCAGAAATGAAGGATTGATAGTTTTAGTTTTAGATGTGCAAATTGCTTCTGATATTTTGTGTATAATACTTTCGGGAAGTTTGTATTTTGCAACAAGACAGAGTTTTAAAATTCGACATTAAAGTAAATATCTATATAGTTTTAGTTGTTTTTTTTTTAATTAATTTTTTTTTTTATTTTTTTTTATTAATTATTTTATATTCAATTCAATTAATTGATAAATATCTCAATTTCCTTATTTATTTTATATTCAATTCAATTAATTGATAAATATTTTAATTTCCTTATTTTATTTATTTGGAGTTTTTTGGGTATATTTTTCCTTAGAATTTGCTGAAATCACAAGTTTTGAATGGGAACTTTCCATAATCTAGAGTTTTGTCCTATTTTATCTACTTGTTATATATTTTACAATTTTTTTAGTATATTTTTTAGTGGAATTTTCTCAAATTTAACAAGCATTTGTTAGAACCATAAATTTGAATTGTAAACTCTTCACAATCTTAATACTCTATGAGTTTTTCAGAATTTATACAGTAAAAAAAATACATTTCCAATAACAAAATATCACAATTGACTTAAAAATAGTTTAACTTCAACTAATTTTTTCAAAACATATGATAATTAACAACATAGATTTGTTTTAAGTAATATAGATATCATATTAATTAATTAATTTATATATATATGGGTGATTAAGTAAGTGATTACATGAGAATGAAATTATAGCCTATCCAAAGGCTAATTTCACCATATCAAAAAAATGTGGGAGCTTAATGATCAATGAACCAAATGAGGGTATGTTCAGCCTGTTCCTTTAACATGGAACTCAAAACATGCACTGTTGAATCATTACTACAAATGGCTCAACATATGTAAATATTTCCCATGTCGCAAGTAAATAGCCAATAAGACATGTTCTTTATTGTGACATGCTTCCCCTCATTCCCTTGTCTTCTAATGAATGTCTTGGTCTGATTAATTGTGATCGTGGCAGGGTAGTGGAGAGAACTATGGTAAAATTCAAAATATTTTTAAATTTTAGTGAATATTTTGATTATTTTAACAAGGAAAGTTTAATGGGTAAATCACTATTTGATTTGTAATTTGTATGTCAAATTCTATTCTTGGAGATGACACTCCACATTGTAAATAAATTACAAATTGTCTGAAAATACTTCTCATACATACTCACTTGGTATATAATTGTAACACCCCTAGTTTATGTTTTCTTTCAAAGCTAGACATTTGAAATTTAATCCTAAGGGGATTGGACCCCAAATGGATAAATATTTTAGTGGATGTAATTAAATATTTCAGTTTGGAAATTAAATAAAATAATGTTGTGCAGATTGACCAATGAGAATTGTGAGATCACTTGCTAAATCCAAGAGGATGGATAGAGGCAAATAATTCCCCAAAAATCTTTCAAAAATCCTTGAAAGAATTTATTTCCAAATTATATTTTGAGGAAAATCTAGTTTCCCCAATGATGTGGAGAGTAGTTGGGAAGAGGTAAAAAGCTGAGAAAAGCAGAAAGTAGCTTTAAAAGTCCCGAAATAAGGAAGCCTAGGAAAACAGGAAGAAAAGCATCCTGAGATTCTGAATGTAGAATTAGAAACAAGCTTTGGGGAGCAAAAGCTTAAATAAACTATTGTTGAATAGATTAAGGGGTTGGTCTGTTCTAGGAGGTGATCTCAGCTCGGGGGTGAGTTCTGGAGATAGAGGGACTCTACAGTTGAGAGGACTGGTCAAATACCAAAGTGGTATGCACATAGTATTATGAATGATTTACATTGATTGTTGTTAAGTGTAAAAGTTAAGGATTGTTGCTGCATATTTCCTGAAATGTTTTTTTTATGCTAGTGTTCCATACATTTACAGAATGGTAGAGTAATTAAACTCTTTCAGTTCTGCATAGTTGTAGGAACCAGGAATATGAGGATAAATCAGCCAGAAACTCTAAACCAGGGTTTGGTTTAAATCTGGAGATTCTATTTCCTCATAATTTATATCCATGTAACTTTAATATGGTTTTGTTATAAATAGAATTCATTTAGTAAACATTAGGGAAACCAAATAAAAACCTGTGTGTAGGCTGAATTAAGTATAGGCAAGGCAGAGCTATATATATATTGGTGGAATTAGTTAAGTGAATTACAGTCATATAGATTTATAAATAAGTAGTACATGGTTGTTTATGGATTTTCTTCTATAATAATGACTGATTGGAAGAGTGTATAGTTTAGTCCTATAAACTCAAATTGTATATATATATATATATATATATATATATATATATAGTAAGTAAAAGAACAGGACTAAACATGTTTACTAATCATGCAAAAAAATGTGGTCTGGGAATTATATATATAGCAAAACTAGTGTTACTATCTTCCTTAAAGTAAGAATCCAAACTGAATAATTTCTAGAAGTGATAAGCTATGTCTGCAAATCTCTATAACATGCATGCAGATGATACAAGTTTTGAAAGATAAACAAAAACACTTCTCCATCAGATTTATGGAATCAAATACCACATAGACTGAAGTTGTTATGATAAGAACCATTATAAAAATGTGAAAACAGTATAGTTTCCTATTATAATGAAATACCTGAAAATATAGAATCTGTAGTAATGGAAAGTTCTCATGCACTGATAAATTACAAACTTAAAAAATATTACAACAAAGAGACTTATAGTCCATTTATCCTATTATAATGAAGAGGAAACAAGAAGTAAAAATGAGGCTAGTAAATTTATTACTTTATTCAACTATACTTAGGTAGATCATTATGGAAAAGAAAAATATATTATGGAGTTTTCAATAATAATCACGCTGGAGGAGAGAGAATTATTATACATATACATATATATCAAATGCTGAAGCCACTTATAGCATAGGCTTGCATAGTCCATAATGACATTCCAAAATTTAATTGTTCAGAAAATTCTACCATCTGAATGATATTAACAGTCCCAGCCTCTGGCCGAAATTAAGGCTAAACAAAATAAAATAAAAAATTATAATAATAAAATAAAAAAAGGAGATAGCCATCCTTGTGGGAAAACTATGAACTAATTTAAACAAGAAATGGAGGCAAACATCATTGACGACAGGAGATAGACGCCAACCTGTGACCATGAAAAATAAATCGTTATAATGATCCTATCACAAGGATAAGTATGAAATCTTCAATAACCTATTCGTGAGGTAAATAACGTACCTGCACAAACATTTCGGGGAATAAGTTAATATGTATCAATGCAATTGGATAAAGACGCCATAAGAGGTTACGATAACAAATCTGGGTTCTACTTACCCGGAAACTATAAGAAGAACCCGTTTCCTTATGATGGTTGTTTGTGAGCCACTGAGACGAATTGGTTACATGTATACACAGCGTAGAAACCAAACCATTCTAGAATTAAATACTTCTACAAGTATTACCTCATAAGTGGTATTTAACTCTACGCGGGAGAACTGTACGTGTGTAAAATGAACCCTCTACATATATTACAAGATGTTGATTATATGCTCGCATGTGTTATATGAACCAAGTATAAAAGAAGAATGGACATAAATTAGAAACATAATCTCTTAACCTCGTGTGAGAAAAATCTCGTAACCTTAAAAGAGAGAACCAGGGAAAATTGAGACAAAAAATCTAAACGCATCAACTTGAGTGTAATTACATCAGAATAAAAAAATGAAACAAAATCATAGCTACGGCTAAAGAGGTGACGCTATACCATCTCATATAGAAACCATATGAATCGACATCGACCACTATGTGAAGTCGTGATATAGACGCAGGCCGAAGTAATAAATATTAAATGTATATTGACTCAAGAAAACTCAGGAAACATCATGAAATTTCATTTCAGGGTTAATAATATGCCTGTAAATACAAGTGCTCCATCCAAGTAGGAAGCACACTAAGATACAATATAAGAGATCATCAAATCACTTAATACTTCGACTATAACAAGGACGTGAAGAACCGCAAAGGCCAATATACCAGTGTGACCACAATTCAAACCAGAAGAGTATTCTGTGTCATTACCCAAGATCCTGGAGGACTTAACCATTAAAAAAAATGGGAAGGATATAATATGAATTTTACCTGAACGATTAAGCTCTCGGCACTAGGAGATTGGCACCGGCTCGTGTAACCAAACGCAGAAGTGAAACCGTGAGACTTCGACATTCATTGAGAGAAATTATTACAAGTGACAAATGAAAGTTGCAGATTGAAAAATCGAACTTATAACGGAGCCAAACCCTAAGTTATCATGGATCTCCGCCGTCCACGTGGAGGGCGATGCCCACACCTGGACAAGGCCAGAGAGATAAGTACCTTAGAAAAAATTCAAGAACGTTGAAACACGAGTGATAATATTTGCAGAACGATCCCATAGTATGCTTTCTTATCAAGAACTATACGGAAGCACATGAAAAACCATGCATAATTTAATTCTCCCAAATGGAAGTCACCAAAATCACAAAGCAAACCTTACGAGGAGTAAAACGAAGGTCCCTTTAACAAGACGTAACAATTAAACCAGTGAATAAATAAGAGTGAACAAGTACTGAGGCCATGGCCTTTCTTAGATACGCAATCGAGTTCTCATGGGTATCAACGAAACCATGACAAGATGTAGTGGTTACAATAATACAAACATCTATTGAATTTGAATGAGGGCTATATATATAACTTCGCATGAGGAATATAAACGAAACCCTAGTGATATTTACTATAACCAAAACCATAATGGTTCGTGTTTCAATCATGAGTGAAAGAAAATCAAGTAAGCGATCCATGAAGTGCACATTATCTTATATCACACATGGTAGTATTGAGATATTAACCAGAGTATTCATCATTTCATATCATATATGGTGGTATTTAGGTATTAGCACAAGTATTATGGTTAGTAATGGGTGTTGAAATAGCAACCCATGCTTTTACAAAAAAAAATTATGGGTTAATTAAAACCATAATTTGCAAAACTAAAATAGATATCCTAGAAAAGAGAGAAGTATCGTGCCATGACAAAACAAATATTTGTATAAGTGAAGTTCATACAATTACACATAGTTGAATTTTTTTATTTTTTTTTTGTGGGGGTGAAATTGAGGGACATTACAATAATTTACAATTTGTAAGTCTTTGTTTGGGATTGAAATGTTGAGGTTTACCAAACTATGCCATGCATAAACAAGCTCTCTTCAAATAATATCAAATGAATCATTTTGTCTGAAACTTTCTAGTCCTTGAAGATGGGTGGAGTGTTCACCTAAAACATCCAACAAGGAAAAATTTCACACAGTATCCGAAAGTTTTAGATAATATGAGTAACTGTGGAAATCTCCACTATCAAATCAAATGAATCATGTAAATCAATTAAGCCTAGTATTTCATTGTTGAAAAGGTAAATTCTAAGATTATTCAACATTTTGATCTTTAATTAGTCACTTAAAAATACTCTCGGGTATATTAATCTTGGTGATGATTCTTGCAAGAATAAATTGTACATTCAGTATTGTTCCAGTGGTTTGTGCCTTCTTCACTTTATTTTGTTCATCCCAAACTTGTGACACTCTATCATGAATGGAAGGATTACATAGAACCTCAATAAATGCAATTCTTTTTGCAAATATCTTTACACTAAATAGTTCAAATCCTCCTTTTCGATCTTTTATTTATAATTCAGGTGAAAAAGACACTAATCTTGATCTCAAGGTTGAAACTAATGTTTTAATGCTATGAAAAAAGAGACAATTAAGTGCACCAAAATCACTTGTCCATGAGTTATAGTAGTGCAATAAGGGGAAATGAATTCCATTAAATCTCCATTAGCCCCACATCAGACTTAATTAATGAATACTTAAGACAAATACTCACAATAAAGTGCTAGCATAAGAACTTTTTCCCCTGCATACCCTAGCGGAGGGGATGCCACTAATGGGAAGGCATTTTAGTGGAAGCTCTTTATCCCCCACTAAATCATGTCTAAATATGTTATATTCAAATTTCATGTTTTTGAAGGTTGTAGTTGTTTTTCAATTGTAAAAATTTTTAATATAAAATCATTTTGAATATAGTTTCAAGTTTTGAATAATATTTATAAGGACCATTATGAAAAAAATGTAATGGTCTTTTAAATCAACTAGCTTATTTTTATTATAATTTTTTTTATTAATATAATTTTTCCAATGTTAAAAAAATTATTTTAACTTTAAATGATTAAAAAAATTTATTTTTAATTTATAAAAATTATTTAAAAATTTAAAGTAGAAATATTTATTATTTTTAATTAAACTAGAAATAATGAATTTATAATTTTTTATTCATAAAAATATTTTGAATAGAAATTATATTAGTTTTTTTTAAATATATTTGAATTATTGTTATTTTCTTTTTTATTTTTCATTTTTATGTTACGTATTATAATAAGTTATGAGTTTAAGTATTGAGGGGTTTTGGCATTGCATTATATTAAATATTAGTTTTTGGGATTCAACTCCTTTAAGTAATTCATTCATCTATGACCATTTCCATGAGAGGTAGTCGTAACTAACTAATTCCTCATGATTTTTCAATAGTCCACTTAGCACTCATTACATCGGGTGATGCTCACATGGGTGAAGAAGTGCGATTGAAACTAGCGAAATAAATCACATAGCGTCAATCATCACTTTCGGGACTTGCACCTAGTAACCAGGACTTCCGGAGAGGTCATCCATCCCAGATCGCCTCTGACTCAAGCGTGCTTAAGGCTATTGAACTAACGCAGAACCATTTCTATTTTCAATGCAATAAAATTTAATCTCTTTCTATACTTATTAGATAAAAAGCTAAACAAATCCAAAATAATTTACAATTATAATTATAAATATAATTTTTTTTTCTATGTAATTTAAATCATCTAATTCCAAAGTAAAAATATATCATTGAAGGAAAAAAATAACATAGTTTAATAAATTAAATATAATACATTTCCTATACAAGCACAAGCCTCGTTTCATGTGAATTGTGCTACAGGTTGGCGATCAATATTTCGTAAGCTATATGATATTTAATAGCTCACTAACATAATTTGACAGTGTTAGTGTCAGCCTTTGAAGCCTTCCTCCAGTGATCAAACATGCTCCTACAAAGTTATTTTAAGGTGTCAAGGTCAAATTTTGTCATTTCAGTGAGTCTTCAAGTAAAATTTGCTCACTAGGTATTAGGTCTAGGGTTTTCTTTCACTCCTTTCAAAGTTGTTCAAATGTCAGTCCATGTCACCATTCAGCTGAGTGTACCATCATTCATATGGTTTTCATCATCATGTCAGGTTCCAATGGGTCATTTTACACCTTGTTCATGTTTCATTTGTGCCTAGGTAAGGTTCATTTCCCTCTCCTAGGGTTTTGAAGGTAATTTCTCTTGGATGGTAAAATCATCAGCAAAACTTGTATCCTGATGTTCATACACCTTCCCTTATCCTTAATTTACCTTATTAAACACTTCCCATCACTGAGATCCCCCAAATTCCTCATTTCCGCACAAACCCTAGTTTCTTGCTACAACTTGGCAATTTTCTAGGCTAGGCCTGTGTTTTTCCATTTTGGACCTCTTCCCCTCACTCAATCTCTGAAATAATACTTTCCCCTGATTCCTAACATCCCTCCCTACTTCCCAAAATTTTCTCAAGAATTTAGAAGCTCCTTATCCCCTTCATTTAGCTTCATTTCGACAAATCTCTTGTTTCACACATCGAGATAGGTTTTACTCCAATGATGTTTCTGAGCAAGAAAAGATGCATTTTATAAATATGAGAGAGGTTTTTTTCCAAAATAGGCCAAGGAAGAAAAACCTCCTTCACGTTTTACACAAGTGTCATGGTTTTAGATAAATGTCAAAAATATAGTTGCCTTAGGAGAATTGATGCACCTCTGAAATGACCTTGGGAAAATCAAGTTTTTTCCCAGCTTGGTTGGCCAAATGACTTGCTTGATGAGTCAAATGATAACTAGACACAACGATATTTCCAATGAGCTATCATAAGCTCAATTTTGAGTTGAGGAAGACCTTCAAAAGTTGACTGCAACAACACTCTGCCTTGAGGAAGCCTCATTTTGTACATTTTGACCAGTCTTGGGAGATTTGATTTTTGACAAGGAAAATGAACTCCAAATTGAAAAATTACAGTTGGGTTGGAAATTAGACTCAATAATATTTCGAGCGAGCTATCTCGCGCCCCATTTGGACACTGGGAAGGCCTCCAAAAATCTCTTGCAAAAAGGCACTACGCATTGGGTTGTGGCGCTACGCATTGGGTTGCTTGCGCGGCGCTTGGGCTGAAACATCAAAATTTTGCCACTCTTCTGCAAACATCAAATTTTCTCAAGTTGCTCCATGCTCGAGCAATTAAAATCCACTCCTCTATTTCTCATAAGTCATGCTTGGTGTTGATTATGAGATAGGTTATAAAAATTTGAGTACAAAACTAAACCCTATTATCTTCATTAAGAAGTGCTTCCTTAGGGTTTTAAACTTGTTTTGGTGTCAATAATTCTATTCCCATCACCTTTTTTTTCCTCCCCCTCACTATTATCTCATCATTACAGTCATTCCTAAGCCTATCTCCCTATCCCTAAAGTCATTTCATTTCCTATTATTCCCATTTCCCATTTCACTTGATTATAGCCCATCACTTTCATTACCCCATTCCTCCATATTCCATCCCATTTGACATATATTTGGAAATCCAATCAAAGACACCAAAATTCTCATACAAGACAACACGGACCTTGCAAATTCTCATGGAGACAGATATCGATACATCCTATGATCGAGAGACTTGGCCTGAGAGGTTCAATATTCATTTGGAGAAGTTGTTGGAGAAGGAAAAAAAGGAAAAGAACATGCTAAGGCACATGAAGAACCATTATTGGGTGCGAAATCATGTTTGCAAGGCACAAATCAAGATGCTGAAGGCGAAGTTAAAGAGGGCATTAAAGCGTCGCAAAAGGCACGATAGACTCCAAATTTTGGCTGAAATTTCTTTGGCCTAAAATAGCGCTTGATGGTGGAAATTCAGCCCAAATTTCAAGAAATTTGGGAAACTTCTTGTCAATTTTGAATTTTTTGGCCTTAACACAGATTTTGCTGCCCGACGCGTAGCGCCACTTGGCGCGCGCTTATAAATGGTAGCTCCTCTTGAAGAAAAAATTGCATTTCTGAATTTGTCATGAAAATTTATGCATGCCTACCCATTACCTAAATATTTTTACAAGTTTTTGGTTGCCTGAAGGGTCAAAAACACCTTAAAAATGGCCTTTCTGCCACTTTTTGGACACACAGGAAGCAGTGTTGGGATATTTGATTTTTGGAGGGGGAAATGGCAACCCAATTTAGAAATTCCACTTGGGTTGGAAAGTAGACAGGAAAAGCTTTCCAACGAGGTATCCTTCACTCAGTTTGGACTCCAGGAAGGCCCTCAAAATCAGCCTCAAAGTGGCGCTATGCATAGAGATTTCAAGCACGGTGCATTGGGAAATTTGGCCTAATTTTCACTCAGTAGTTCAGATTTTTGCCTAGTTTTGGCTAGTTTGACTTTTTTATCCTCATATGTACAGCTCTTGATGTAACTTGATGTAATTTCATGACTTTGATGTAATTTTTGCACATTTTTACTCATTCAGGTAGATTCATTTATCAAAAAGTGAAATGTAACTGAATGAATCAGTTTCCTATCTTATAGAGGCAAGTTGTTTCATTGCCTATTTTCTAGTTCTTAGTTTAGATCCTGTTGAAACAACTCCTAGAATGGTGAGCTAGACCCCTAGAGGCATGGGGATGAGTTAGGCTTGTCTATATCTTGTATTTTCTCAGTCATTTTCAGAGGTTGGACACTTGGGATTGCTTTGTGCTTCATTGTACATTTCATCTCTGCATTTTGGCAAAGGAATAAAGCAGGGTTTGTAGCACTCTTTGGGATCCATGTGGCTCTATGTTTTGATGATGTGTTTCTCTCTGTGATTTTAAGTTCACTGATGTTTTATGTGTATCATTTCCCTTCTCCTTTCTTCTTAAATTAAACAAATGAGTTATAAAGGTGGAATTCATTAGATTTCTTTGCTCTGCCTTGAGTTTTGTTTAATTTTTCATGTTTTCATCTGTTTGAAGAGGATTCTTGAAAGCCTCTTTCCCTCTTCAGCTCCTCATTGGTCTAAACTATCCATTCATTCAATCCAAAGCATAAAACAATTGCCTTTCTTTCCCCATTCAGAACTCTGCAAAAACTAGGCCTCATCCTCAGACCCAAAATTGCCTTTCCCTTTGATTCCAACAAAACCCCCAAAATCAAAATCAAACTCCTTTGCTTATATACCTAGCCTAAAATCAGCCTTTATTTCAAGTCATCTCAATCCTTATTGATTATCTTTGCTGAGATTGACCCGGAGAGAGCCCTCTCCTAATCTGGTAGGGCTAGCTACCAGACTGAGCGTGGTTTGATGTTACCCTGAACTCTGCCTTCTTTCAGCTTGAGGTAGATTTAGGCTATAACAGATAGTACCGCATGGCCATGTGACCATCCAGTCATGCTACATGATTTTTCATTTTATGGCGACTCCATCGTTCCTATTCCTGCAGGTGTCACAATTCATGGTTGTTGATGCAGTTAATGCAATGGTGGAAAAGACCACTTTGACTCGTAGATGTAGTTAATATAGGCACACTTACAGTAGGTGCTCAAGATTTCAAATAGAGTAATCTCACTCAAAAATTTTGAAACTAAAATTTTAAATGGAATTATAATGTGTGGGATTTGATATTTGTAATCCGTGTATGATATTAGAGTTCCTAGGCTTCTGGTGCACATCGCATTTTTAATGGGATATGTAAGGCCTTCGATAAACAACGTGTGGGGTTTTTAAGGAATCTACTGAAGAAGGGTGGGTACATTCTGATACAATGTCAATCCCTCTTCATAAGGTAGAGGAGGATCAATGCTGAGTGATTGAGCTGGAAACATTTCGTGTGATACAAGAGGAATTGGGATATGAGCATAAATTTTTTTTGTTTTGTGTGTTGTTTGCTTGAGAAATTTTGTGATGGATAAGAATATCCTACTCATCTCGTAGCCATAAAAACATAAAGATGAAAGTGTTTGAAACGCCAAATCTGAAGTGGGAAATATGCATATCTCTCTATATATAATGCACCACAATAAATCATGGAAAGATGCAATCCGGACATAAGCTACACCCAGGTTGGTGTCTCGCTTTATCATAGATGTGACTGTTGCCATCTCTTCCTCTTTGGCTGCAGATCATAGCTCTCTAAAAATGAAATTAGTGTGGGGCTGGACTAACGATTTACCATGAAATTTTCTTAACTAAATGGCTTGACTTTCCATAGAATAATTTCTCTATTTGTAGATAACCACAGATTGAAAGAAAGAAGAAAAAGAGAGCCCTGGTATATTAGTGATCCATGTTGGCATGTTGTGTTTGTATTTTTTTTGTGTTTGTATTGAATTAACATAGTTGTATTATAATAGCTTTTAGTTTACAAGTATTCCCACACCATCTTCTACATATATTGAGAGTTTATCTCAATTGTTGCAAGTTTTATTTCTATTGTTTTGTTACATACATTTTTTAAATTCTATATTCACTGAAATTTCTGAGAGTCCCTCAAACAGAATGCCCTTTGGGTTTTGCGCCCTCAGCGACCGACGAATCCCTCCAGTGAATGCGGGCCCCACACCCCTCCCCGTATCTGTCCCACAACATTACCGTTTGAAGGAGCACGTTTAAGATCCAGTCACCATTTCTATTTTTCCTCACCTATGCATGGGGGCAACCATGAATGCAAATGCAAATGCAAAAAATTTCCCACGTTTCTCGAGCCACTTTCGCCCACTTCGAAGAGGGACCTGCAAACTAGTCAATGGGAAGACACCAGAGCCGCGTTTCCATGATCAATTGAGCCTCCCCTGTATATCTCCTGTAATCGATAGAACATGTCATCCCCTATTACACACCAGTCTAATTAAACGACAAAAAATATAAGGAGTTACTCACTCGACGAAGAACGGGTCTGTGGTGTCTAGTGAGGGTGGAGAAATATTATCTCTGGAGTTCCTCCATGATAGTTGGGTGGAGGATATTTCCTTTAGAATCTCTGTAAAGCCCTAAAGGGTTGTATAGGGTGGAGGCAAGATAAGTCTCTGGAAGCCCTGGTTTGGTCCTAGGCTTGGGGGTAGCAGATACATCATGGTTAGTTTTTCAATGGATGGGTGATAAATTAGGGACCTAATACTGAGTTAGCCACACTTATGTTTTTTCAATGGATGGGTGGTAAATTAGGGACCCAATACTGAGCTAGCCACACTTATGCTTCATTTGGACTGTTCATAGGTATGGAAGGGAAGGTGATTTGTGCTTCCTCACGATTGAGACACTCTATAAATTTAATAGAAAGAATGATTGGCATCATTCCTAAGATAAGATTTGACTGTGATCTATTATAAACCTAACATTTAATGTTAATAGAATGTTGTCTCTGAAATTTAATATTATTATAATGTTGACATAAGACATAATATTTGATTGTGATCTATTATGAGCCTAGCATTTAATGTTAATAGAATGTTGTCTCTAAAATTTAATATTATTATAATGTTGTCTCTTAATATTATTTGACAATTTTTTAAAGTTAGTTTTTGCAATTGCTTGCACAACTTTTTACATGGAATTGAATTAATCATCGAAATAATCGCTCTCTTACCTTTGAAAATATCTAAGTCTTCTCTAATATGATTAATCAATAACATGAATATAAATAAAAAAGTAATATTTTATAAAAAAATTATAAATAAAATTTAGATCTAATATTTTTCAAAAAAAAATTAAAGATAATTTATCTAAAATATTTAGAAAGTAATTCTCTATATTTAATTAATCTTTTAGAAAGTACTTTTCTTCATGTATTTAATATGATTATGGAGCGAGTTCCAATATCTGTAACATTATTTGTAAGTGATATCTTCTAGATATGAAAATGATGTAAATACAGTTGCAGTTCTCGAGTTTACTGAGATGAAATTTCCTAAATGTTTGTTTAAACCTCCTCCTAAGACCTTCCAAGAGAAAGGGATCTCTTGAAAATCCAATGTAAAAATAAAAAAACACCGTCAACTTTTTTCTATCGAATTTTTTTGATAACACTGGACGCAAAATATTGCATTGTTGTTTGCACATGTTCTGTCACCAACATTGATGGAATTTGTTTTGCACATCCTACTCTCTTTCAATACATGTAAACCAAATATATGAGGAACTGAAACAACCACTTTTATAATATTTTTAATCTTATTAATGGATAATACTTCCTTTTGTGAATATTAATATCAAGTCATAACTTATTTCAATTTGATCAAGCCTACTGTCTTTAAATTTTGTGTTGTTATACTTGTTTCTCTCTAATTGGTTTTAGATTCATTTCAATTAAATAATATTTCCTATAGTACTGCTATATGTTGTTTCAAGTTCATTATAATGTTGTTACATGTTACTTTCTTGTATCTGATTCGATTTTCAATCATTTCACTGTTGTTTCTCACCTCTTAATTATTCTTTCAGACAGAGGCTTACAGTCCTCATATGACAGGTATATATATATATATATATATTTAAAACTGTAGAAATTTTAATACAGTTATGTATTACCTGGATTCTCTTGATCTAACAATTATATGCCACTATTAAATACATAATCACTTCTACAAAAATTCTTGCGGAAATTTAAAACACGATCTCCAATTGAAACCATATGAAGAGAGATTAATCACACATAACACAGATTTTTTTACCGGGAAAGCATAAAGCTAAAAACCCCACTATCATATATTATGTATATATCATGGATCATGAAACAATCTCATACAAAACTATAATCCAATAACTCTCAGTACAATATACAATTGTCTCACACTGTCATACAAAAAGTGGCAAATACATGCAAAAATTTACTGCCTCTAGACAACCTGCCTCCATTGCACAATCCATGATGGTCAAGAACCTCTAAATGAATGATTCTTGGCTTCCTTTACTGCGCAATCCTCATAGGCACATCCAATGTGTGTGTGGTTGCATGTGTGCACCCACTAATGTCACAATTGATATTCAAACTGTCCCTTTCACCTATCTCTCAACTAGGTCTCCACTAGATCTAACATGCATGTAGTTAACAACAGTAAATCTTCAGCTGCATGTGAGACCACTGCTTGTGAATTAATTAAATAATTAATTCAATGAACTCTCAGTAGTGTATGTTCAGTTACAACTAGCACAACTATTTTAACTCGCTTAACTAAGTTAAACTACTTTACAACTCACCTAAATACACATCCAACTCTGTTACAACTTTGAATCACTTAGTCACAACTAAGAACTTCAAAATGAGGGAACGTGGAGTACCTTTGTGTGGGGCTCAAAGTTACTAATCCAAGAAAATCCAAATAAATTGAGATGGGAAGAGTGAGAGAAATATACTCTCATACATTTATTGATTGAAAATGATCTTTTGAGGTCCAAGAGCTTCTAGTGGGGAGGAATGATCTAGGGGATCAGTAAAGTGCTCAAAAGTGCTTGAAACTGGTGCCAAAACGTAGATCTCATTGCCATAAATCCAACGTAACTTTAATCACTCAAAACTGATAATGTATGCTACATATATTGCATTCTGATTTTTTTCCTAAACATCTAAAATTTTTGCAGGGTGGCGAGCAGGACTGCTGACTAGGAAGTTCATATGCTGACTGGGAAGGCTGACTGTGTATTTCGGGCCAATGGCAGGTTTCGAAGTGGCCTCACCAGATTGGTTTTTGTTATCAGTTTTTGATATTTTATGGTTTGTTATGTTGGACCAATTATAGGGTGCCACATGAACCAATCATAGGCTGCCACGTGGCACCCCGAAATTGTCTAAAATTTTGGTTAAGGGAAAAATAAGCCTCCATGGGTTTGAATACGAGACATATTTCCAGACAAATAAGTGCCTTACCAACACACTGTAGGTGGTTCATAACTACTATGGTAGCCAATTGTTATTTAAACTTTCGAGAATTTTTCATTGGGGAATGGGGTCGGGGATAAGTCCCTATCCCCTTTTCACCTCGCACCCACGGAACCGAAGGCGGAGGATCCGAGGGCTTGGGGCTTAGTCCCAGCTCAAGGCCACAAGGTATGACATATAACCATAGTGCAGTGTGATTTTAGTTCTTACCGAAACAGTCTTGAAGTAAGGCCCCAGATTGTGGCCTCATAAGTTACCATGAGATCAAGAGCGGAGGCTCCGAAGTGGTGGAAGATGAATGGGGCTAACCTTTAGCCCTATCCAAGGTCCTATGTAGCGGTTAGAACCAAGGGTGTGGAAAAACTAACATGTGCAAAAATTCAAGGCTAACCCAGGGTTATGTGGTGGTAATATGACCGTGGCACGGAGGAAGTGGGGCCTATGCTGATGGGGGTCAGTGGTTAGCCCCAGCCCCCGGGCGCAGGGACCCATGTGGCCCTAATTTTTCTCCCATAGGGGTCATTGGGATTTTAAATAATTTGACAAATTGCACCCAAACCAGCAGGAATCTCACCGATGTAGGGTGAAAATGTCGCTTGACGGTTCCGGAAAAGGCAGAATTTGTAGAACAGTTAGCATGGGAGTCCAATTTGTAGAGAAATTAGCAACAAAACTTCTTTGGAGAATAAATTTCTCATTTTTTGGCCAAATTAAGCCCAACTTGGGTGGTTTTACTGTTCTGGAGCCATTGGAGACATTATTTATTCATTCTCAGCACTTAAAATCCACGAAATCACATATTTTAGCACTTAATGAAAGAGGCCCAACATTGGAAGCTGGACCAAGAGATGTATCCCAAGAGGGATGAACTATATCATTTTTCTATCTTATGTTGTTGTGTATGGTATATTTGTCTCTGTTTTTATGTTGTAAACTAAGTTTAATAACCATTACATTTATGTTCTTTTGCAAATTGATCCATTGCCTAAAATACATAGAACTTAACTTGCATATTTCCTATCACCTTCAATTTTGTATTTTAGATCATATCCTCTCTCTTTATCTATACATATCCCCTTCTCCCTAATAATGCTGGTAGCTTCATATCTCTCAAGAAGAATTTCCAAATGGTGGAAATCAAATAACTATTTTATTCTCTTTTTATATGGTGCCTTGAATGGCAACCCAGGGGAGGTAGGTGCCAAGGAGGTAGTCTTTCACCCTAGAGGAATTCTAGAAGGAAATCTTGTTTTGGAATTTAAGGGTCATCTCTAACAATATTGTTGAATCTTTAGTTCTCTACCAAGGCTTAATCACATCTTTCTCTCTTACCCTCGTCATATCATTTTCTTTGGATACTTTCTAATCCTCATTCATAATATGCATAATAAGATTTATGCAAAGGATCTCAGAATGAAAACCATCCTCTCCCAAATCAAGTGACATGATTGCTACAATAGAGTGCCATTGATTGGTTTCATATCCAAATATTTAAAACTAGTGTGGAAAACACATGTTTCCATTCACCTTAGTGCAAAAGGGACTTTTATGTTTAATGACCTACGTGACAATGTTTCAATTTCATGACATTTTTAGAACTCCAAGTGTCACCCTCAAAGGAACCATCGAGAAGCAGTAATGCATATTAAGTATGCATGATAGGCTTAAGTCACAACATGCTCCCACCCGCACTGCTCACATGAAAATCCTCTATTGCACCATGTGGAATAAACGCCCTAGTCACATCACATGCAACCAAGTTGGGATTTCCCCTAGTGTCATTCCCTAGAAGAGGTTGGTTGTAATGCAGGTTGATGGTTCTCCTCTCAGGAAATATTTTAAGAGGGTGGAAGTTTCTTCATCCTTGGATCCCATATGAATTTAGGA
The DNA here is from genome assembly GCA_034641835.2 of Pinus albicaulis. NCBI lineage: Eukaryota > Viridiplantae > Streptophyta > Pinopsida > Pinales > Pinaceae > Pinus > Pinus albicaulis. The sequence goes on along the minus strand of CM076577.1, from coordinate 1,449,777,776 downwards.
TTTAATTTCTCTTCAGGTGTCATCTTTATCTCAATTGCACTAGTTTCAAAAAGAGAACAAAATATAAGGAACTGTGGCACACATTTGGACACAACTTTGGAAACATGAATAAGCTCTACAAGAAATAAAAAAAATGAAATTGTAGGAATTTATTAGAGTTTGGACACTATGGACATGGTAGGTGGAGTGGGAAGTCTTAGTGGTAAATTTTGGCTATATGCACACCTTCATATAAAATTATGAGTAGACTTATTCATAGTATTTATGCATAAATTTTTGAAGGATGAGAATGTGGCCCTCTTACATGGTGATAAGTTTGGAGGTTCTAGGAGATCCACTTCATCTCATCATATCTCTTATGCGGTCTCTTCTTTTTTTTATACTCCAATTTCCTCATGCTCACCTTAGCGACTTGGGGACCTCTCTGTGCCAACCCAAAACTCAAAAATTCATCTTCTACCAAAGTTCAAGTAATAAGTTTTAGTCTCCATGCATATTTTATGTTAATGTGTAAGAAAATTGTTATATCATCATCTTTGTGGTAAGGAGTTAAGGTCCATCACTTTAGATTAAAAGGGCATTCATTATTGTTAATTCCTGCATGCATTTATCATTATGACGTAGTTTAGAGGATTTCCATGATTTCATTGGTTGTGGATTATTAAAGGGAAAACTTCAAAACATACACATTTTGGCACAAAATCATGTTTTTATTTTATTTTAAGCATCTTTTGATTGTCTCTTAGACCCCTAAATCCTTCATGAATTTATTTTTGATCTATTATTTGACATTTTCTATCATAAGGCCTTCCCTCTTTGTCTTCCTCATTCCAATCCCATGTAGCTCAACCTCCATTGTCTCACATCTATGTTTACTTGAGCATGGTCAAGACTAGCTATTATTTGCCATCCTTTTGTACTTTCCTTGATAGTGATATGTACTATGTTTAACTCCCTTGTGGCTTCTTCTTGCTATATGTATCACCCCCTCCCATTTGACCCTCACTCTGCTTCGAATTAAGTTTCACCCAAGCACCTCACATGGCTCACTCTTCTAATTCGACTTAAGTTGCACCCAAGAATCTCACATTGTTATCATGAGAGATATAGATGAGGGGAATATGAATATGAATATGAAGAGTGGCTGGAAATATGTTTCCTTTGAGATATAATAGTTAAGGAAAAGATTACACATTGGACTCCAAGCTTGGGAAACACTCATTCATGATAGATATCATATATGTATACTATTGACCTCTACTGGAATACCAATACGATAATGGGAAAGGTCATGGTAGAACAAAGTGAAGTAAAACAAGAGATACTACTCTATATAGATGCTTTGTAACTACAAGGGAGAATCCCAAACTGCAAGGGGACTACCCTCGCCAAGAGGATATTAGATTTGAAATTATCAATCAATGATGAAGAGAACGATGAACCTTCAAATCAGCAAGAAAATCTCCCCTAACATAATAGTTGGACTATTTATTTCTATTTTCACACTTAAAAGCAAGCTATTTAGCCTCCTTATAAGCTTCAATATGAAGCCTATTATAAACTTCAACAACACTGGTACATGCTCCAATGAGATGAAATTAGATAGATTACAACACACATGACCATTCTCAATCTTGAAATGACAAACATAGTCTCGTCTTTGATCAATAATTGTTTCACTACAAACTTATATCTTTGTTTACCATTTATTTATTGACCATGTAATAACGACACCTTCTCTATATGGTTATATTTCAGAGAAATAGTTAAGGATTTAAAAATAAAGATAAACAAAAAAAGGTTAGAGATATTAATTGTATTAAAAATGTAATATTAAAAATTGAAAAAGATATTATGAGAAAATTTTAATAGAAAATAAAAATAAAACAAAACAATTAAATTAAAAAAAACAAATATGAAAATTAAAATTATTATACTTTTTAAACAAAGATAAATATAATAGATTTATTAAAAAAATATTATAAATAAATATACAATTATTAATTAAATTTACTATTGAGTAAGCACCCTTCAGAAATTTGAATGGTTATTTAATTAATTTTAATTGAATATATATCAAATTGGAATTAAATTAAAATTAAATCATGAAAATAATAAAATAAAATAAAAATAAAATAAAATAAAATATTATTAAAATTAAAACAATTAAAATTATTATGATGATTATGATGACGGTTAACGTCCACTCAGACCAATCTTTAGTCTATCGGACCTAAAGAAAAGAGTTATTTAGTTTGATTTAAGATTTTATTCCTATGCTCAAAAAGCTTGGAGAGAAACCTCCCAAGCTCACTATAATTTTGACATCTTAAAAGGTTAGGAAGGTCAGTATTGCAACAAAGATTATGAAATTGAGCTCTAATGTGGTTGTACGACGGACACTCTAAGTTAAATTAGTTGTTATATCATAAAATCTAGTTAATCCTACTCTTTATCTATTTAAATTTCTTGTCACAAACTAATTTTTCATCTAAATAGTATTTAAAAATTTTATAATTTTAATATAATATTATTTAATAAATAATTAATAAATAATTCAAAAAGTTATATAATCATTAAATTATTACAAAATAAATGAACAAATATTCCAATTTAACTTTTTCAAAAAATAAAATAAAATTACAATCTAATTATTTGAAAATTTAAATTAGTGCTATTAACAAAAATAAAATTGTAAAACAAAATTAATAATTAACTCAAACATATTATTATTAAATACTCAATTTTTTTAATAAAAAATAGAAATTTTTACAAAGGCAAAAATCCATTACACTTTCCATAGAATCCAAATAAATATTTAAAGAAAAAATACATAACACTTTCCATAGAATCCAAACATTCTAGAAACACAACTATCAACGTAGATTCACATAGATTAATTTTTGACGAAACAACTATTAACTGAAAACATCCATGTCATACTTTTATGTTACATATATTGGCTTCAAAATATATTTTAAAACATGAACGTTGTTTTTAGTAAATTAAGCTTGTAGATATATTTGAATATATTTTAATCTAATTTCTATAATGATTTACAATAACAAAATATTTTTAAGTTGAAACATAGCATATCTATTTATTTTCAAAATTTCAACCCTTAATTTGTATTTTTTCAAATTTATTAAAAAGGTTATATCATTACTTGGTGTTTCTATTTTTTACAATAAATTTCATAAGAGCAGATGAGGCATTGAATAAGTTGCCAAGCCTCATTACTAGATGTTGGGCTGTCCAATATCTGCATTAATTACATTGGAGTGGAGCTTGTCGGATGTAAGAGTGATCGAGTTGCCGGAAAGTCCATAGATATGTATGGTTCTCATGGAAATATTATTGATTGCTAGGATGACTATGGGAAATTGCATTGATATCTGGAGCATTAATGGGCGTATAGCCTTGGAAATAAGGCTTTACCTCAACATAGTAAGGCCAACAAAAAGACCAATCAAACCCCTAAAAGGCTTATAAATGTACTATGTGTTCTTCAAATAAAAAAATTTATTGTGACAAAGAGGACAATGGCCCCGAGACAGTACGAATAAAATTTTGCATGCAGTACAATCCACTGCCACAAATTATTTTCAGACTCCTCCACGTTTAGACTTCTTGATTAATAGAGTACATCTTTTAACCACTTTTGGGTTTATCTTCACGCACTTTGGTCTGCATATCCATGTTATCTTGGCATTAGAATTTGTTTCTTCTGAATTGGGGATCCCTTTGAATCCAATCTCTGGATCAAGTCGGTCTAGTACTTTCTATTCTTCATCAATTGGTTTCTTTCGATACATACAATGCAACACTATGAAAAGGACACTGCATTCCAAAGATATTTGGACACTACATTGATCGAAACACAGTATGAAAAGGTTGTTGTGTATTGATGTTACCGCCAATATGATGTCTTTGTCCAAAAGGAAGTACGTCATCCATAAACAACTATTAATAGATGCGAACAGGGAGAAATGGATGGGCATAAACTTAACACCCTTAGTCCATATCACCATTTTTTGTCCACGTTCAAGAATTTCCACTACTGAATGTAACAAAACCGTGAAATATACTTACAATGATGGAAAGTGGGGAAGCATACATAACCACTCAGGCGACTATTAGCGAAGTCTCTACCAACACTTTTCTAACACTACTACACTACAAGACAATTTTAAGTTTTTTTTTTTTTTTTTTTTTTTTTAAGAAAATAGAAATATTTTGTCTTAAAAAATCATTTTTTTTAGTTACTTTATATTAAAATTTAAAATCAATTGAATTTAAAATACAAAATTTAAGACAAAATTAGTATGAGATAAAATTCATTTTAAGATAGAAATAATTTGAGACAAAATATTTTCAATTTTTTTTTTTTGTATTTCAGACAAAAACAATTTAAGAAGGTTATAGGTTGATTTGGGCATCATCCACCAAGACCTTGTCAAACTGGATATCATCCCTAGGACCAATGAAATATGGTCTATCATCCTCTTATATTTCAGTTGCTACATGCCCTAAGTGAAGACATTTCATTCATGGCTTCTATTGTGAGATTTCCAATGTTTGAAGTATATGTTATATCACCTACTCACTCACCAATGCTCACCTGCAAGGGACTAACTGCATTGCAGTGCCAAATCCTCCATGAAAGGGTGCACTTCCCGACACTCAAGGGTGTGTTGTCATCTCAGAGCGGAATTCTCATTGTTCTGGGAATCTCCATAAGGCTAGTGCCTTCTAGAAGAGTTCATATGTGTCAAGATTCGAATCCAAGTGTTCATCTAACACCTCTGAACTTGGAAAAATGTCTTGCCTATTATTAGAAAGTCATTTATTGAGAAACTACCATCAGTGTCCCTATAAATTGAGCACTCATCCTAGTGTTAGGAGAGGAAGAATTTTGGTAAAGTTATGATGTTGGATTCTCATTTGATAAGAGAGTGAAAGTACTAATATGCTGCTGGGATAAAGATGGATATGATGAGGCTGGAATGAAGCTAGAGCAGGTTGACAAGAAATCCATCCATTGGTTGTAATATTCCCCTTCTACTCTTTAATAAAGATTGTTGATCATTTTCCCATGTATATGTCTCTATTTCTTGTGCAATGTATTCTTGAATGATGTATGAATTTCATATATAATCAATTTGATTTGAATAAGATAAGTAGATATCTTGTATATTGCGTGTTGTTTGTTGTTCTCTGTTTGTGTTTGTAAGAATCGATCTAGCGACTTGAGTTGGATTGAAAGCGACAGAAGCAACGAAAAAATGAGAAGGAGAAGCAATTCCATCAAAAGTAGGCTCCTTCACAATTTTGTATATCTGCTTGTTTTAGAGAAAGTGATAATAATTCCTTCCTCTGTTTTTCTACATGATAGACACCACACTTAGGTAATTTGGTTTATATGTAGATCACAATTCCACTTAAAAAATCGACGACTCCACTCAGGAGTATCCTATCATTCCTGGTGTTTTTTCCTATGTTTATCTTCATTAGTAGCATCTACTTTCAGTTATCAGACATTTGAATGAACAAATTACATTAGAAGTGTGTCTAGTTGCTTCATTTTCAATATTAGCTGCACCCAATGCACTGTTGGTCAAGACACAGTGTACTGAGTGCATTGCCTCCCACTCAGAGGTGGTCTGCAATGCACCGTCTCCCCTTAAACACTGTGTTTCCCCCTCAGACAACCACATTCCATCTAAATATGTCATTGCTTTCACTTTCAACCACTTGTTTGTTGTATTCTCAGATGTATGATACCCCTTAGAGACCAATAAACTTTCCTGTTCTTATTCATTTAAAAAGTAAATTTGTTCAATGTTTCTTTATTTTTTTTCTTTATCATTGGAAAATCAAATTCAAAGTATTTCTTTTCTGCATTAGATCAATTTTGTTTTCAAGAAGGAAATTGTTGTTTCATTCCTTTTTTCCTGTAGGAAAATTGTAGTTCCATTCTTCATTTCCCTAAGAGAAATTGTTGTTTCATTCCTCGTTTCTCATATGAAAACACTTGTTTGAGTGATTTATGCATATAGTTTCCTTTATTTCATTCACATTAAAGGGAGCTGAAAATAAAAACATGCATGTGGATATAGTGAATTGTGTGTGTTGCATAGGAAAAAGTTAGGAAAGCTAAATTTAATTTGTGCTCTTTGTTGTTTTCTGAAAAACTGACTGCTCTTTCCCTTAGTAGCTAGGATTTTCATTGAAAAAACTAAATTGAAAAGTTTTCTTATCATTTAGTTTGCATTTTTAGGAATTTCCATTACATCATGCGGTGAACCTCAAAGACAAAATTTTAAATGAGACCAACATAAAATTTACATCAATCAACCTAAAAAAGCATTAGAACATTAATGATAACATTTAGAAGGTCTAGGCTAGAGATGTGTTCCGGTGTCGTTAAAAATAGCAGTTTTCGCTAACTTGTTTGCGATACATTCCGAGTGTGATACCTCACTCCACGTACATAAGTATATCAGAGCTCATCCACGTACCTTAAGGTATATAGGGTAGTGTTATAATATGAAAATTATAAGGGGGTGCTCTCTTTGTGTGGTTTTGCATTAGATAGCGCTAATACAGACTTGGGCCTCCACGTACCTTAGGGTATATTTGGGAGGAGAAATTTAGGTTGCTATCCATTCATAGGTAACCGAGTTGGCCTCCTTGTAACTTGTGATACAACAAACACAACATTCGGGGATATTTCCTACCCATACTTCTTGGTTCACCAAGAGGTATTCTGCAGTTCATAATTACTTGGTAAACCTTTTTCCTAGAATTACCCCTTTATTTTGTTTATTTTTTTCTGTCATAAAATTAATCATTCATCATCGAATAAGAACATCCCTTTCCCTATCTTTCATGTAGAATATCACTTAAACCACCTTTACCACCGAAAGCCATTTATGGTCGGCGAAGGCGACATCGTTCTACCGAAACTAGTACTATCCGTACCTTTGGTGCAACATCATCGTCACATATACCAGAGTCGTCTTGAGTCATTTTTATAAATTCTGGTTCATCCACTATTATCAAGACAAAGTTCTCACAGCTACCTGTGGTCACGATCCATCCAATCAGTGAGACCATACCTCCTGAACCCGATTTTTTTCAGCTGGAAGTTGATCTGAATCCCATAGTTCTTCTACCAGAACATTTAGATCCTGAAGTCGAACAAACATAAGTTGTTCTTGTATCGGTCGCTCCATAGTAGATCGTAGCCATTGAGTCTCCCATATCGCATAATCAACCACCTGAAACATATCTCGGGCTTGATGGTGAAATGCTTCCACCTAGTTTGATTTCGATTGAAGAAATACCACAAGACAAAACACTTTTGACTCCAACTCATTTTGGGGAGGAGCTTTATCTTTACGAGTATTTTCCTCAATCAACTTACACTACTCTCTTTGATCCCATTTCAATTCGAGTTCCCGTAGATCCTATAGGGTATATGCTAGGTCATATGACCATGGTTGAGTCAACATATTCGGCTGGACCATCTGTTATAGTTGTGACAACATCTACTGTTGCTACTCCGTCAATGCTTACCTACTCACCCATGTCACCCTTTGACATTCCAAAATTGAATGGAAACTCTGGAGAAGACTCGTCAACGCATATTATGGCTTATCATTTGTGGTGCTCATCAAAATCCTTAAATGATGACTCCGTAAGACTACGTCTTTTCCAGCGCACGCTGACTGTTCTGACTACACAATGAGGATGGTTCTTTTACTATGTTAACCTCGTTATAAAATGAAACTTGTGATGAGGATGGTTATTTTACTATGTCAACCTCGTTAAAAAATGAAACATGTGACGAGGAAATTTCTTTTACAATTTTAACCTCGTTAAAAAATGAAACATATCCATGAGCATAGTTCATTTTGTTGTGTCAAGCTTGTTAAATGAAACAAGGTTCCATGAGCATAGTTCTTTTCCTGTGTCAAGCTCGTTAAAAAATGAAAAAAAAACCTCTCCTAATTAAGATGAGTCTTTCATCTAATCTCGTAAATGAACCTTCATTCCATCTAGCTATTAACACTGTTGTAGATGAAATAGGTAACCGCACTATTACCTACTTTTTCTTGGCAGCATAAAAAGCACCTGATTTTGAAAAGTGGTGATGCAGAATCACCTTTTTTTTTTGGAGCACATTTTCGACACTCTAATATTTTTATTTATGAAGTATGAATATTTGTTTTAAAATGTTAGTGATTTTCATGCTAATTTTGAAACGTATTGATGCAGCATCAACCTTTTTTTTAGAGTGGTGATTTTCATGTTTATAATAAAACACAAAACTTAGATAATATATATATATATATATATATATATATATATATATATATATATAAACAATAAAAAAACCAATAAAAATTTAAAAAAAAAAATTAACTCTTAAAAATAAAAGATTTAAACAAAAATAAAAAAAAAAACAAAAAAAAAACAAAAATATTCGAAAATTATATCAAAAGAAATGAAAATATTTGAAAAAAAAACACATAATTTAAAGAAAAAAAACAAAAATTAACCAAAAAAATTAAAAAAAAAAAGATCAAAAACCTTTTTTTCTAAGTTATTAAAAAAAACAATATAATTAAAAAAAATTAAAATAGAAAATTTAAAAATAATTTAAATTACAAAATTAAAATTTAGATTAAAAAAAATAAAATACAAAAAGAAAAAATTAAATCTAAAAATTTAAATTAAAATAATAATAATAATAAGAAAAATAAAATACAAATTTTAAAATTAACAAAAAAAAAGCAAGTTAAAAAAAAGAAAAAAACAAACAAAATTTAAAATTGAAAAAGAAAATTAAAATAAAAAAACTATCATTTAAAAACAAAAAATTAAAAAACTAATAAAAGTAAATAATTAAAAACAAATATCCATAAATTTAATGGTTTTTTTTTAAATGAAACAATTTATAAATTTTAAAAATGAAAAACTAAATAAACTAAAAGATTAAACAAAAAAATTAAATTAAATTAAAATTTAATAAATTTAATAAATAAATTTTAAATTTTACAGAATAATTAATATAAAATATTAAATTAAAAAAAAAAATAAAAAAAATAAAACAATTTAAATTTAAAATAAAAAATTTGAATTAAAAAACAAATAATTTTAAATTTTTTGAATTTAAAAAAAAATATTTATAAAAAAAATTAAAAATTAAAAAAAAACAAAAAAAAAAATTTTCGATCGTGGTGGCGCCACCAACGACCTCCGCCCAAAGCAAGAGAGGCCACCATTGGCGAGAGGCCGATTCCCGAGAATCTCCCCGAGGCAGACTCCGGAATCGCCTCCCGCGCGTGAGGCCGATTCCTGCGGACCGCCTCAGCCGATTCCCTGAACGCCCTGCCATGGCGCGCGTGGAGGGGCCGATTTCCTCCTAGGGAATCACCCCGAGGTCGATTCCCGGAATCTCCTTCGACAGGGAGGTCGATTCTGGAATCGCCTTCGCGCGCGGCACAGAGGGAAGTTCCCGGAATCGGCCTCCCGACGCGAAATGGCGATTCTCGGGACCTGGCCTCCGTCACGAGAGGGTGAGATTCCTGACCGCCTCCGCTCAGCCGGCCGTCTCCCTCCGCCACTCCGGGCAAAAAGAGGCCGATCAAGGGCACCACCACAATCAAAAATTTCTTTTTTTTTTGTTTTTTTAATTTTTAATATATATTTTTTTTAATTTGATATTTTTTTTTTCATTTTTTTTTTAAATTCAATTTTTTTTTTTTCTTTTAAATTTATTTTAATTTTATTCTTTTCTTTTGTTTTTAATTTTTTTTTCCACATTTTGTTAATAATTTTTATTAAATTTTGTAATTTTTTTTTTATTTAATTGATTTTTTATTTAATTTTTTAATTTTATTATTATTATTATTAAATTTTATGTTTATTTTTTTCATTTAATTTTTAAAATTTTAGTTTATTTTCTTTTTCGTTTTTTTTTTTTAAATTTATTTGAATTTAATACTTTTTTAATTTTTTTATTTTCTTATTATTATTTTTTTAATTACATAAAATTTTTATATTTTTTTTTTATTTCAATTAAAATGTATATATAAAACTTAATATTTTTTCAAATTAATTTGTTTTTTTATTTTTATTTTATATATATATCTATATATATATATATATATATATATATATATATATATATATATATATATATATATATATATATATATATATTTAAATTTAATTTAATTGATTTTTAAAGTTTTTTAACTTTTTATTTTACCAATGTTTTTTTTTCTTTATATTTAAAATTTATTTGTTATTTCAAAATTTATTCGTTTATTCATTTATTTATTAAAATCTAATATTTTTTTTCAATTTAAGCTCATATATATATATAGTTTTTTATAATTTAAATTTAATTTATTTTTTAAAATCTATTCGTTTTTTTAATATATATTTTTTTAATTTTAATATTTTTATTGTATTTTATTTTTCATTTTTTATTTTTAATTAATTTTTCATTTTTTTACTTTTAATTTAAATAATGTTTTTTTTTTTAATTTTTTTTTAAAGTTTTAAATTTATTAAAATTTAATATATTTCTTTAAATTTTTTTTTTTTAAATTTAATAAACATTTTCTTTTTCTTTTTTAAATTTAATTTCTATATTTAATTTTTTATAATTTCTTTCTTTTTTTAACTTGTTTTTTAGAATCTAAGCTTCAGATCTATAATATACCAGTAGAAATCCTTCTAATAATCACATGCAATGGAACATTATCGACGTGTTTCGAACCAACCAGTGTGGTTCATCATCAGGATTATGTGAGAGATCAGATCCAAACATTAAGTATAAATAGATGTAGAAATGGCTCAACTAGCCATTAGGATAATGGCTAGTTTGACTTTGAAAAAGTAAAAATTCCATTATTTATTTATTTAATTAATTTTTATTTATTTATTTATTTATTATTATTTTATTTAATTATAAATTCTTTAATATATTTATACAACTAATTAACCAATTAATTAATATAATGGTAAGGAATCTAACAAATCGTGGTATATATATGTAAATTTTTCGTATTAATTTAATTGATTAAATTATATAATAATCAGTTATTATTATTAATTAATAAATATAATTAATTCTTATTCATATAATTTAATTATAAAAAACCATCTATCAAATAGTCAAACATAAAGTCAAAATAAATAAATAGCTAAAATAAAATAAAATAAAAATAAAAATAAAAAATAAAAAATAAATAAAAAATAATAAATAAAAATAAATAAATAAATAAAAATTATAAAAATAAATAAATGAATATAAAAATAAAAATAAAATAAAAAATATAAATAAATAAATAAAATATTTTATTTTAATTAGTTAATTAATTAATTAATTAATTATTATTATAATTATTATTATTATTTTTTTTAATAAATAAATAGAAATAATAAATAAATAAATAAATCATAAGTAAAATAAAAAAGTATAAAAAGCTGAATAAATTTTTAAAATAAAAAATAAAAATAGAAATAAAAATAAAAATAAAATAAAAATAAATAAAAATAAGAAAAAAATAAATAAATAAATAAATAAAAATAAAAATATAAAAATATAAAATATAAAAAAGAAATAAATAAAATCAAGAATATAAGGCAGGAATCCAGCACCTGCTAATATTCCAACCATCATCTCTATTGAGATTAATGGACCTTTTTTCAATTTTAATGGCCTCTCTCAACTTACGATGATGGAAATGGTCAATTCTAACAATGACCTTAGCATCTTCTATGCAAACATGATGGTTAGTCTTTTCCGCATGCTCAGCTAAGGCAGACAAGCGAGATCTTCTATGCTTGATATCAGCAGCATGCTCACAGATCCTTTGATTACTGTGACCGTAACCACCCTCTTACCACGACAAATGGTTAAGTTTTGCATTATCATGATTAATTGTGGACTGCTGTTTAGTTTTAATTTAAATATTCGAACAAAATTAATTTTGATTTTTGAATAAAAATTTAATTGGTGAAGTTTACTTCATGAGTAAAAAAAATTGATGGTAAAAGTAAATCTGGGTTAGTTGAACAGAAAAACAGTTTCTACAGTTACCCAAGAGAACTCTGGAATAAAAGGGAAATTCCAAAGAGAGTTAGGGGTTCTGTGAGAAGGAAAATAGAAAAAAAGAAATCTATGTAAGCTGGAAAAGTTTTCCAGAATAGATGGACTCTGGGTTGGAGAAGCGGACCGAACTGTCTTGAGAACTCCCCAGAAATTATGTTTTCACTGGAGTCGGAGAGTTGGACCGGATTGTCCTGAGAACTCTCCTCCAGAAATTTGTGTTCAACCAGACCCAGGCTTGGAGCTCAGGGGAGAACTGTGGGACGTGATTGCCCAGTTCGTGGAAGGGAGGTAACGAGTACCATCAGTTGAACTTTGGACACAGATAAGTAAAATGCAATTAGTTTTCTGGATTACATGGAAGTAAAAGATTGGGCCTGTTACAGGAGGTTTTGTTTATATTTAATTATTCTCTTTTATTTATCCTGTGTAAATGTAGTAGTAGCTACTGTTGTTTTCTTACCAACTTCTTTTGTATTCTTTCTTTAATTAGACATATTGGGACAACAGATAAATTATAGGAGGTTATTTTCCGTGAAACAGAATAAGAAAGATAGCATACATGTGTATAAGAGAGAAGACTAAACTACTGTAGCAGGATATATATAACAGTGTAATAAAAAGGGGTTGTTTAGCATCGACTCGAAGTACTTCTGATCTAGGACAAAACAGTACAATAACCATAGAACAATGTGTAACTGGAAAACTATATACCCAAGTGGGCTGTTAATCTAAACGCCTGATTAATTCAGGAATCTAGATAGGTTGCCTCCTGTCTATGATAAACTCGGACGAGACGGGTGGTCCGGACACCTGCAATACTAGATAAATTAAGCCTCGAGGAAAAATGGGATGCAGACAGCTGAAATAACTCTGTAGAACTAAAAAAATTCCAGAAACCCTTGTACGTATAACAGCATGCATTATTGAAAATCGTCCACAAGAAAATATACAGAATACATAGAATTCCAGCAAGCGGCCATATAACCAGAGAAGCTAGGAAATGCCCATAAGCCTAAAACATAACGCATGTATCTACTGTGAATGAAACAACAAAGTAAGTTCCAGAGGAATCATAATTTCGAGCTTATTAATTATATAGAGTTGGAAAATAGGAATCCATTCGAAGATGATAACTATAGTTTAACGCAAAACGGAAATATCATAATACACAGTGCATGTACTCTTAGAATAAAAATAATCTGATTAACAGGTTAAAATTCCAATTCTGTGAGAACAAATGTTCAGTTCCATAAACGAAATATGCACGGGGATAGGAGCCCCGGCCACTCGACTGTAGAACCAAAATACATCAACGCCTAAGAACAGAAAACTAAAACTGGAAAAGCTCTTCCTCAGAATATAAAAGTAGATAACCGTAAACCCAAGGCTACATTTGGGTTTAGACAAGGAGCCGCTCAAAAACTGCATAATAAAAAGAACAGGTTCTCAAACCCTAGCCTTTCCAGCATCTATTTCTTTCCAAGCACAAGTATGTCGGCCGAGCAAGGAGCAAGAAACTCGAACCGTGAGGAATGGAGTACCTGTTGGCAGAGTCGAAGATTAAAACTCCTCCGCGACCAGAACCCTCCAAGAGGCCAGAGCAAACAGATAAGGGTAGGGTAATACCTGTAACAAAGCACAAGGAGATTTTTAGAAGAGAACAAAAATGGAAAATAGGAAGTAAAACGCTTCTGTCACTAAATAAAAGGAAGAGCAGGAGGCTATACCTGTAGATTTCGAGCGGGAAGAAAACCCATAAACGTCTGAAGCCTGCCGCCCATTGCATTAAGAATTTCAACATAATAAGAAACAATATTTACACCAAAACCTGAACTCTGTATTAACCAAATGCATTCAGCAAGAACAGAGGGCGTACATTCGAAAAGAAAAGACTGAAAGAAACCTTCGGAGATTGCATAAGGGGCAGCTACCTGTCAAAGAGATGCGTCGTGTTTGGTAGGGTGCCAATTACCGCGGGCTGCCATAGATCGGTTCACCGAAACCTCCAAACCCTCGCAAACCTTGCAGAGACGTCCAGAACACTCCGACGAAAGAAACAATGAACGAGAAAAACAGTTAATCACCAAGGTCATTAGCAACCCGAGGTCGCCACAGCCGTCGGATTAAACTCCGATCAACAATGTGGAGGTGGCCACGTGTGAGGCAACGGTACCGAGACTTCGAAAACATTAATCAGTCGGATTCCCGAAATAAACAAGGTGTTTACAAATCCATATGTAATGAGCGCAAAGGTTTGAAAAGAGTATAATCACAATAATGCCAAATTCCACCATAATAATTGTAACGAGTACCCGTTATTAAGTATGGTAATCAACACTGACATCATAGAACTCAAACATAAATCCAATAGTGAGAGATTTGCAATGCAAGTACAGGTAGGTTATCACCATATCCAATGCTACACGTTGATTGATTGCATTGTATGGATAATGCTATGATATAGTTCAAGTTGTAAGGTCTGTGTAAATAATTTTTTTTTTATGGTGAGTAAATATTTGAATAGTTGGTTG